>JAPFFP010067678.1:0-25080 GCA_026153255.1 Solanum medicagineum | reverse complement strand
GCAACACAAGTTATAAGAGACTAGTTTTACCAACTACACACCGAAATTTTGAAAATTCTTGCTCCTTTCATTTTAATAGTTTGACTTGGCAGTTGGCACAAAATTTAAAAGAAATAAAAAAATTATCCTGTGGTCCTACATTAAAGTTATGACAAATGTATCAAATTATCCTTTAATTTTATGGTTTTAAAATATCATGTGGAACGATGAAGTTAAAGTTTTTCCCAAAAAAAGAAATGGGTCATTCTTTTTAAACAGATCAAACAAAAAAGTAGGTCATTCTTCTTGAAGCAGAAGTAGTACATTATTTAGAACTATTTATCCTTGAATTATAAAAAGTCTTAATTACCCCCTTAAACATGAATTTTTGAAGTTAGTTACCCGCAATATGACACAATATGTCACAAAGCACAAAAAATTACCCCGTTCAATTTATATTACTCACTTTCTTTTTAGGCAATCCTAAAAAAAGGCCACATTTTTATATTTAGTAAAAATTATATTTTGATTCCTATTTATGTAATGTAGTTTGACTAGAAGTGGAGTTTAAGAAAGATGTTAGTCATAGATATTTGTGTGGATATAAATTATTTAATTAGGGATCAAAAGAAAATTTTAAAGTTAAATTTTACTAAATATACTGACTTCTTCGGTAGCACAGCTTCCTATAATGCCAAGGCCAGGCGTGCCAAAACCGTGAAAGAATTGCATGTCTAAAATAATGTCTTAAGGTTAATCTACATGAAAGAAGTGAACGTCTAAAATAGTGTCTTAAGATAATCTCCCTGGTCTGATTTCTACTCATTTAAGGTTACAAATTATTATCATGATCAAGATAAGGATAAAGCAAGTCATGATCCTATAATGACCTTCCTCGCGCATAGATAAACAATTTTTATTTATTAGCAGATAAAAATGACATTTTTTAAGAATTCAATTCACTCATTCTCATTTCACACAAAGGAACCCTTCTGCTAGAGGGGAACAGGTATGGACAACCTATTCAGTTGAGATCTACAAGTCCTAGATCGAACTATAGGTTGTAGATAGGGTTTGCAGATTAGTCTTGGAGCTAACTTGAGTTTTACCTTTTGGACCTTCTTTGATTGGTGTCTACGGCTCATAGAGTGAACCATGGACCTAAGATGGTGTATGTAGTAAAGCACAAAGACTTAGTTAATTACTCTAAATTCTATGAATTTGTAGGATGGTTCATATTGTTTTGCGATTGGAAGTGCCCATTTATTCAAAATTTAGAAATCTAGAAATCCAAGCTTAATTTCTATGGGGAGATTCTATAAACCGTACATGGTTCATGCTCCATCGAATGGCCCGTGAATCCAAAGCCCTGAAATTCAAGTCTCAGTGCTTTTTATTCAAACATACAAAATGGCTCGTAAAAGTGTCAATGATCCATAGAAGGTCAATTGTAAACCGAGATCCCATGCACCTAGTTTCAATGAAGGATCTTCTACAGCCTGTAGAGTGACCAGTAGACGACCCATGATAGTTCTTTTATGAGGAGTATTTTTATTTTTTCCACTTTCCAATCAAAATCCTAATGTTTTGAGACTAAATTAAGTCTCTTATCAGTAACTTAAACTCTTATTAATGCTTAGGATATTTTGCGAGCTAGAATTGAAGAAAGAAAAAGCTAGGATTTAAGAGTTTTCATTGAGTTCTTCAAGTTTTGCTTATACAATGATTTTTTTAGGTGTGCAAGGCTATCAAAGCATTGGATTGAGTTCGTCCACGTTCCCTACATCTAAGTTCTTCCATTAAATACTTAAAAATTTAATTTTAGTCGTAGTTCCATTGAGTTTCTAATGAGTTAATTTCTCCTCCATTTTAATTATATCTACACTCTGAAATGTTTGAACTTATTTATTCATGGCTACATTCACAAAAACCCTACTTGAGTTGATGGTCGTTACTTTTTGTTTGCATTATTTTGAGTTAATAATGATGATTTTTCTGCATTGATGTAAAGTGTGAGTGCTAAGGAGCATGAGCATCCCAAAATTCATATATTTTTGTGAGTCATGAATCTTGATAATTCTGAGTTATGTGTGATTTTACCAAAATTTTAAACAAATTGATGATTTTAAATAGAAAAGTATGACAAGCTCAGAAGAGTATACATCTTTTGAGTAAAGCTCCGTGAGCCTAGATGAGATGATTTTGAGAAATTTAATCACTTGACGTAATGAGTATAGTGAGTTATTTTGGGAGTAGTATTGAACATCAATTCGGGTAAGATTCTAAAACAATACAAACCCTATCAACTATATAGCCAGCTTAGGATATGATCGTTTCGTTGGTTCAGAATCCTTACTTATCCCAAAAGAGAGCTTTATTTATGTATCTAGTGACATCGTCTCTTACTCTTGCAAGTTAGTGGACGGACATATATAAATTTCTGCTTATTTTGTCTTTTTTGTACCATTTAATCTATAATAATAAAGGAAAAAAACTTCTCTATTATATAAAAAATACTTATATGTCATTATATACAAAATATATAAATATAAAACTCGTCGTACGTTGACATCCTGAAGGTGCAATATTGTGGTGACCCATAAAAAATAATTAATACAATTAAATTAAAGAAGTT
The DNA here is from genome assembly GCA_026153255.1 of Solanum medicagineum. NCBI lineage: Eukaryota > Viridiplantae > Streptophyta > Magnoliopsida > Solanales > Solanaceae > Solanum > Solanum medicagineum. The sequence continues at coordinate 22,466 of JAPFFP010067678.1, read as the reverse complement.
TTAGAAAAAAATTATAAAGTTGCCACCTAATTTTAAAGATAATTAGGAAATCAATTAATTAATTATAAAGTCTATGAACCAATAATTTTAGGTAAAGATTCAAGTTATTCTGAAGGTAAAGTATTAGCACCCTTCAGAATTCACAACTGTGGATCCTCATTGAACTCATTTTTTTCCAAATTGAGGAGATAATTTAACAAGTATAATAAACATAAAATGCATACAAGAATAAAATAAAGTAGTAGTATGAAAAAATTGTCATCTCGTATTTGCCTAACATTAATAATATACATATTAAACTAAACAAACAAACAAATACTATTCGAATAGCTTCCTTGAAAGCAACTTCGTGTACGTATAAAAACACTTAACAAAAATATTAGTAATGGATAAATACTATATAAAATGATAACTAAGAATAAGATTCATCTTATATACATGGAAGACCTTCAAAATTGATGGTAATTTCTTTATAGGCCAATTTTAACAAACAATATATATATATATGAACTTAAACTAAAATATTTTGAATTTTCATATGTGATAAATATGAATAAAAATTAAAATTTTCCATCTTTCTAAATAGGGAGGCCTCGATATTCAGTAGAGAGATTTTTCACTAGTCAATTTTAACAAACAATGTATACATGAACTTAAACTAAATTTTTTCGAATTTTAACATGCGATACATATGAATATAAACTAACTTTTTCTGTCCTTTTATATGGGGAGGCCTCGAAATTTGATGGAGAGAATTTTCATTGACCAATTTTGATATATAATCAAATAAATCTAATAACATAATAAAGAAAATAAAATAAAATAAATTCTAAAATAGTGACAGACAATAACAAATGCAGTGACAAAAGGAAAAAGAACATTGCTAGAACAAGAAAATGAATTTTCTAAGAAGATATTTAATATGTTCTAAATATACAATATTAAGAAAAAGAGTAAAATAAAAGGTAATGCAAATAATCAACATCCACTTAAAATGAAACAAGATAAAGTAGTCACGAGAATAGAACAAACGTAAAATAAAATAATCAAAAAATCCAGTCAAAAAATATATAAAAATATAATAACAAAATAGAGTAGCAATCCCTAAATCAAAAGATAACAAACAAAAATCCAAAATCATAATAGAAGTGGAGGAAAATAGAACAGTCACATATGGTTGTATGTATCTAAGCAAAGCTAACATAAATTGATTTTTCAGTCTAAATCCATAAACAAATAATGAATCCATATGTATAAAAGAGAAATAAAGAAAAATATTAAAAGCAAAGGCAGGATAAAGTGACAAACCTACGAAGGAGAGATCGTCGGCATGAAGCTTGGAGCTCTTCGATTAGTTATTATTACTGACATTGTTGTTTCACTGGAATAGGGTGGAAAACAAAAGGAGGTGTTGGGGGTTGGTTTCGTGAACTGTTCGATTGGGCAGTGATGGTGGTTTGACGACAGTTTTGGTTGTTGTTTGGTTGGGTTTTTGGTGTTATTTCCGCTTGGGGTTTTGAGGGAGGTAGGGGGTCATTCTGTGGTCGTTCTTCTAGCAAGTGTGATGGTTCTGGGGTCTATTTTTGACATTGATCACTACGGGTCATTGTGTGGTGATTCATCTAGCAAGCATGATGGTTCTGGGGTCTATTTTTGACATTGTTCACTACGTAAGCCGCTGCTTATTCGAGCTAGAAGAGAATAGGATTGGGTCTATTTGTTGGTTGCTGGAGAATAGCTAAAGGAGAAGGGGTTGTATGGTTGGATAGATTCCAACATTGGGAGGATTATGTGATGTCTTTGGTGATTGTTTCGCCAGACTAGTGAGGTTGTGGGTGATTCGCTAGCTAGGGGTGGTGGCCGTGTTAATGACAAGTGCTGGGAGGAGAAATTATTTTAGGATTTTGCTATTTCGGGATTATTCCTCCCAACATAGAAAATATCCACCACACCTTCTATTAGTGACTGTGTAAAAAGTTATATAAAAAACCTAAACCCTAATGGGCTCAAAATTAAGAGCACAAAATTTTGTACCGATTAAATATCTACATATGATTTTTATCTGTTCAAAAATAATGAATTATTAGATTGTGTTAAAAATACTAGAATTAATATGAACAAATATAATCAATGATATATAAAAAAAATATAATTTAACAACAAATAATGATTTAATAAAATTGATAATGTTCAAACTACCCCTCTACGATTGGAAAAGTAGGTGATTGTTAGCAATATAAACCCACTTTTTTAAGAGTTGGTGTCGATCCCACAAGAAATGATATGTTAGATTCTAGCCATGAAGTAATTAGTTGAACTAGTTAATTGTAATTGCAATAAGAAATATGGGATTGTACTAAATTATCACTAGTTCACAGGTAAACAATTAAGATTATCGCTACCCATGTCTAGGCCTAGACATGACACGGCGCATGGAGAACCTAAAGGGACCCAAAGCAAGACTCTTAACATATCATTACACATCTTTGGTCGCGGAAAAAGTAAAACACAACAACTGTAGAGTAAAATAGGGACAGCGGGGCTAAGACACATTTTCATATCATAAACATCAAGAGTCAAGAGAAAGTCAAAGCTTATAACATTACACATGACATGTCCAACAACACCTCTATTATATATATAAGAGCGGGGGCCAAGACAAGCTACTGGGCTCACCCGCATAGTAAAAATATACATAAAAAGAAGATAGTCTTGAAACATAGTATGAGATCATAACATTGTCCCCGGAATGGAGGACTTACCACAGATCTTGAGAGAAGTCATACTAGCCACCTGGAGGAGGATTATCAAGTGGGGCTCCGATTCATCATGTAGGCATAGAGTATGTGTTAATACATTTGAATGTACTAAGTATGTAGGATGCAATGCAATGAGAGATAAAACCATAATCGAAATGAATAGGCGTAGACAATGAGTAGCATATAACAATATGGTATGCATGTGAGATTCTATGTAGTAAATCATGCTTATATATAATATAAAACATGTGCAAGAAGAGCCCACTATCATATTGGTGGATCCTCGCACCTTATTACCCTTGGTGATTGAGGTACCAACCCCATCAATTGGTTGGTGGATCGTCGCACCCTACCACCCTTGGTGATCGAAGGTACAAACTCCTTAACATGGTTATCAAGGTACAAACTCCCCGACATGGTTGGTGGATCATTGCACCCTACCACCCTTGGTGACGGAGGTACAAACCCCCCGACATGGTTATCAAGGTACGAACCCCTCAATATGGTTATCAAGGTACAAACCCCTCGACATAGTTACCTGGCGTGCAACCCCGGAGTAGGGCATGGTCACATTCCAACACTACATAGAAGAAAATCATATACATATGTTCATTTCATCATCATATAGTCATTCATTTCATAAGACATGCATTGGACCTTCAAATCCCCAACAAATCATAATTCGAACATTTTATCCAACACTTGGCGGGTGTGTAGTGCTAGTGTAAAACCATGCATTTCAAGAGTGGAATCATGCTAGAAAATCTAAAGGAAAACCATCAATAGGTACTTGGGAACACCCTAAAACAATATACATCAACACCTCCATCAAACCACACAACGGATCTTAGATTCATAGCTCAAAACATCCTAAAACAACCATAATTTCATAAAACCCCAACATAATGCGTAGTGAAATTCATAATAGATAAGACCTATGAGTAAATCAACTTGAAATCATGCAATTTTAGGTAAAGAGAGCTTGGGTATCATGGTTGATAGGAACCTATAAAGAAACCCACATACCTTGACTTTGGAGAATACTTGAAGAAGATTGGAGATGAAGACTTGAAGTTTGAATGGGAACCTTAAGATCTGAATGAGTTTTTGAGACTTGGAATTGGAGATGAAATATTAGCTAAGTGTTTGAGTGAGTATGTGGGAATGTCTTGAATGATATGAGGGTGAAATAATGCTAAGTATAGGCATTTTCATTCATGGGAACACTTAGGCCGAAGACCCGAAAGCCTTGGACCAAACTTGAAAAAAACTGAGCAAAATTTGTACTGAGGCACGCCCTTGGTGCGTTGCGCATGAGGCGCGAAAATCTCACTGGAAATCGCATTTTTGAAAATGAAATGGCGATTTATTTTCTCTAAAATCGGAGTTAGACCCACTTCCCACTCAATTTGACCTCCTAATCAAGAATTTGAAGTTGGATTTTCGATATCACGCATGGATTTTGAGATATATGGAAATTACGATACTGGGCACTTCCGAGGCACATTTTCTGGCACTTTTCGGGGCTGTTTAAATATCTCCTCCTTGGTAAGATTCATCCCTGAATGTCAAAGAAACATATATGAGATATGCAAAAATGACAATTTCAGCCCATATAAGGATGCAACAATGCACTTGAACATCATTTCAAAAATCTCAACATTAGTATAAAATCATCGTGAACTTGTCAATTTAAACATGAACGTATGCAATGACATGGGGGTTGAACTTACGACTTGAGATCATACAAAGGACATAGATCAATAACTTAGGCTTGAGTGGAGTGAAAAAGATAAGGGTATCGCTTTTGTATATCCGCTTCGGCCTCCCAAGTAGCACCTTCGACTTGTTGGTTCCTCCAAAGGACCTTAACGGAAACAACTTCCTTGTTCCTCAACCTCTTTTCACTTGCCTATCCAAGATCTTTACTGGAACCTCTTCACATGTCAAGTTGTCTTCAACTACCCCCACAACATCAAGAGGCTCAATAGCATTAGGATCACCCACACACATCCTCAACAATGACATGAAAGATCGGATGAACGAATGCTATTTCTCCAGGCAAATCCAACTCATAGGCCACCTTACCAACCCTTATCACCACCCTATAAGGATCCACATATCTAGGTCTTAACTTGCCCTTCTTGCAAAAATGGACCACACTGTTCATAGGTGACACTTTCAAATAAACCCAATCACCAACCTTGAATTCAAAATGCCTTCTCCACAACATCCATAACCAGATCCGGACCCAATAGTGCCACATTTCCAACCTCAAACCACCCAACCGGTGATGTACAACATCTATTATAGAGAGCCTCAAAAGGAGCTACACTGCTACTAGAATGATAGCTATTATTATATGCAAACTCAATCAATGAAAGATGATCATCCCAACTGCCCTTAAGCTCCAATACACAAGCCCTAAACAAGTCTTCAAGTGTTTGGATAGTTCTTTCTGCTTGGCCATCCCTTTGAGGGTCAAAGGCCGTACTAAGCTTTACCTTGGTTCCATGACCTCCAAAAGTGTGAAGTGAATTGTATACCACGATCTGATATGATGGATAAAGGAACCCCATGCAACCTCACCAAGTCATGAATGTACAACCTACCATAATCTTCAGCCCTATATATAGTCTTAACCGGTAGAAAGTGAGTTGATGTTGTCATCCTATCAACCACAATCCATATGGAATCAAAACCCATTCAAGTCTGGGGTAACCCAACCACAAAATCCGTATTAATCTCTTCCCACTTCTAAGTAGGAATCCCTATGTCTTTGGTTTGGCCACCCGGCATTTGATGTTCGGCTTGGACTTGTTGGCAACTATGGTAACCGGACACATATTTTGCAATGTCTTTCTTCATGCCTCCCCACCAATACACCTATCTGAAATCTCTATACATTTACTGAAACCAGGGTGAATAGAATAGGAAGAACCATGAGCCTCATCAAGAATCCTCTCTCTAAAGCCATTAACACAAGGCACATACAACCTACCTTGGTATCGAAGGGTACCATCTCCCCCTTTGGGAGAAAACCACTACCTTACCATCTTTTATCAGTGCCTTCAATTCCAACAAGGCGGGGTCAAGATCTTTCTTAGCTTTCACCTCCTCAACCAATGAAGATTTATAACCATCAACAACAACCACACCCCCATTATCTACTTCTCCAAATCTAACCCCCACTTTAGCCAACCAATGGACCTCTCTAGTCATCTATTCATCACTACAACCAACATGAGCTAGGCTACACGTATATACCCTACTCAAAGCATCCACCACAACATTAGCCTTATCGGGATGATAATGCACACTCATATCATAGTCCTTAAGAAGCTCTAACCACCTTTTTTGCCTTAATTTTAGACCTTTTTGAGTGAAGACATATTGGAGGCTCTTATGATCGGTGAACACATCTACATGCACCCCATACAAATAGTGACGCCATATCTTTAATGCAAATACCACTGCGACTACTTAAAGATCATGGGTAGGATAGATAACTTTTGAAGCACTTTGAGTTGCCTAGAAGCATAGGCTATGACCTCACCATTTTGCATTAGAATACAACCCAAACCAACCCTAGAAGCATCACATTACACAACAATCCCCTCTAACCCATCCAGTAGTGACAATATAGGAGTGGACACATTCTTATCTTTCAAGGTTTGGATGCTCTTTTCACACTCATCGGTTTACACAAACTTAGCTTTCTTTTGGGTCAATTTTGTCACAGGAGAAGCAATAGATGAGAACCCATTCACAAATCTCCGTTAGTAACCCGCTAGGCCCAAGAAGCTCCTAATATCCGACTGGGTCAATGGTCTAGGCCAATTTCTAATCACATCTGTCTTTTTAGGATCCACCTTAGTACCATCCCCAGACACCACATGACCTAGAAAGGCAACTTATACCAACCAAAATTCACACTTCTCATATTTGACATACAATTTCTCTTCCCTCAATCATTGCAATTCTACCCTCAAATGACCCATATGCTCTTTCTCACTATGTGAAAAGATCAGAATATCATTAATGAAGACCACAACAAACGAATCAAGGTAGGGTTTGAAGACTCTATTCATAATATCCATGAAGATAGTTGGTGCATTGATCAACCCAAAAGACATCACAACAAACTCATAATGCCCATACCTAGTCCAGAAGGCCGTCTTAGGAATATCACACTTCCCACTTACACTTGATATACCCGGACCGAAGATCAATCTTAGAGAATTGGCTAGCCTCTTGCAATTGGTCAAACAAATTATCAATCCTTGGAAGAGGATAAATATTCTTGATGGTGACCCTATTAAGTTGCCGGCATAAGAGCATGAGGGGCTTAGGCCCCTTGATTGGCTTGGTTAGCCACAACTTTGGCAAGCAAAGTGAGAGCATCCCGAAGCTCTCCATTAGCTGGTTTCTCCTTGGGTGTGTAGGGTCTTCTTCCTCTCGTATTAGGCATAATCTAGCATAGAAAAGAACAATAATTAGGAGGAAAACCTTACCTCGTCTTCTATAGCATGACATAGAGTAAGAAGAAGGAAACATTTCCTAAACGCCTCAAAGCCTATAGCTCATAGTTGTGGTGCACAACACAACCATGAACAAGGCTCTAATCGATGTAATTTGTTAGACTTCAAGGATCTACCACCTAGTACTCTGATAACAAGTTTCTCATGACCCAATCCTAGGCGCCTAGACGTGACACGGCGCATGGGGAACCCGAAGGGACCCCGAGGAAGCCTCTTTACATATCATTACACATCGTTGGTCGCAGAAACAATAAAACACAACAACATAGAGTGAATAGGGACAACAGGACTAAGGGACACTTCCATATCATAAACATCAAGAGTCAAGAGAGAGTCAAAGCTCAAAACATTACACAAGACATGTCCAACAACACCTCTACTACATAGATAAGAGCGGGGGCCAAAACAACCTACCTATCTTGCCCTCATAGTCAACATATACATAAAAGAAGATAGTCTTGAAACATAGTTTGAGATCATTACATCATCCCCAAAATGGAGGACTCACCAAAGAGCTTGAGAGAAGTTGTACTAGCCACGTATAGAAGGATGATCATATAGGGCTCCGGTTCCTACATGGTGACATCATGTAGGTTATAGTATGCGTTAGTACGTTTGAATGTACTAAGTATGTAGGATACAATGGAACAAGAGATAAGAACATAATCGAAATGCATAAGTATAGAAAATGAGTAGCATATAACAATATGGCATGCATGTGAGATGCTATATAGTAAATCATGCTTATATAGAACATAATATATGTGCAAGAATATACCACTATCATATTGGTGGATCGTCGCACCCTACCACCCTTGGTGATTGAGGTACAAACCCCTCGACATGGTTATCAAGGTACAAACCCTCCCACATGGTTATTGGATCTTCGCACCCTACCACCCTTGCTGATCGAAGTACAAACCCCTCGATATGGTTATCAAGGTACAAACCCTTCGATATGGTTACCCGGTGCTCAACCCCCACGTAAGGGATGGTCACATTCCAACACTATATAGAAGAAAACCATATACATATGTTCGTTTCATCATCGTATAGTCATTCATCTTATAAGACATGCATTAGACCTTCAAATCATCAAGAAATCATAATCCAGACATTGTATCAAACACTTGAAAGGTGTGTAGTGCTAGTGTAAAACCATGCATTTCAAGAGTAGAATCATGCTAGAAAATCTAAAGTAAAACCATCAATAGGTACTTGGTAACACCCTCAAGCAACATACATCAACACCCTCCATCAAACCTCATAGTAGATCTTAGATTCACAGCTCAAAACATGTTAAAACAACCATAATTTCATGAAACCCCAACATAGTATGCAGTGAAATTCATAATAGATAAGACCCATGAGTAAATCAACTTTAAATCATGCAATTTTAGGTAAAAGAGAGCTTAGGTATCATGGGTGAAAGGAACCCATGAAAGAAATCCATATACCTTGATTTTGGAGAATCCTTGAAGAATATCGGAAATGGAGATTTGAAGCTTGAATGGGAACCTTAGGACCCGGATGAGTTTTTGAGACTTGGAATAAGAGACGAAATATTGGCTAAGTGTTTGAGTGAGTATTTGGAAATGTCTTGAATGATATGAGGGTGAAATAAGGCGAAGTATAAGCATTTTTACGCATGGAAACACTTCGGCCCAAGACCCAAAAGATTTGGACCGAAGTTGAAAAAATCTAGGAAAACTTTGTACTGAGGGTGCGAAAACATCACTGGAAATTGCATTTTTGGGAAAACAAAATTACGATTTTTTTGCTCTAAAATCATGATTAGACCCACTTTCCACTTAATTTGACCCTTTGAGCGATAATATGAAGTTATATTTTTGATATCACGCACGAATTTTGAGATACATGAAAATTATGATTCCAGGCACTTTTGAGGAACATTTTCTGGCACTTTTTGGGGTCGTTTCAAAGATGCAATCAATAAATCAAGATATGTCAAGGGTATGTACAAATAAATATAAGGCCAATGAATGGTTTTAATTATTGAATCTTGCGATTAATTGCTTATGGATAGGCTAGAAAGATGTTAACTACAATTACTGTTAAGTCAATTGCAGCATTTTAGTGTGAACGGTTAAGACTTCACACATAATTTACACAAGACCACAATAGGAGCTATGCAATTAAATAGCGAAATGACCTAAAATCTTAGTTAGTTGAATTCTATTACGGCATTCAACACTAATATGAGTTATCCACGACTATTATAAAATCATTTTGCTCCAAATATGCATGTTACTACAATACACAAAGATCTAAATATAAATCCAAATTTGCAACCTCAGATTCATAATTATAATTGAAGCAAAACATAAACCATTAGCAAATCAACACAAAAGCATTCAATATATTAAAGATCCATTAGAAGACTCAACATTCAACTACATTACACACCCCAACAATGGGGTTTTAGCTAATCATACTAAAAATAGAGATCAAATTGCCCTAAGGATTATCCATAGTTTTAGATTGCAAAGAAAATAAGGAAATTGGCTTAAAAAGCTTCTTCTCTTGCCTGACTTTGAATCCCCCAAGTCTCCAAGTACATGTTTCTAAGTCTAGAAGAATAAAGTGCAAGAATGTTGCAGTGAAAATATTAAGTTCTCCTTGATATTCCCTCTCCTTGGAATTTTATAACACCTGTAGAAAAAATCCTGTATCATGACTTGGCGCACCATTCGACAGGGAAAGTCGAGACCGTTGAACACATTGGCAATTGATCGAATGGTCACCTCATCACCAACTTAAATGACCTTATCTTTCTTGGGTTCTGTAAACTTTGATGATTGTATTTTAGATAGTTGATTTCATTTGTCAATCCGCTAAATCACCTCATCCATTGCCAAGTTGAACTGTAATTTTTAAACTTTTTCTTGCTAGGTTCTTTAACATCAACCGGACAAAAGTTGACCGCCAATGCACACAGCTGGTCCGCCGATTTGTCACTTCATCGCCTTTTCGCTACATTAGTTGAGGGCTTCATTTTTGTTACTTTAGGCAACCAATTTACCTATTCGGTGTTCCACTGAAGTGATTTGATGATGACCCTTTGGATCGCTTTTTATTCTTTTTGCTGCTTTTGACTTGTTTTGACATGATTTGTCCCCTTTTCCACCTTTTCCTTATTCCTAACATCAAACACAAATTTAGACCAGGTTTCAAGGTAAAATTGCACATTGAAGACATATTTAAGGCATTTTATGATTAATATGAGTCTAAATTACAAACTCATCAACACCCCTAACTTAAATGTTTTCTTTCTCTCAAACAAGTTAAGCATCAACTAACCAAGGAACAATTCTTACAAATAGGGACACAAAGAGCAACATGCACATGACACTCTTCTTTGTTGATCAACAAAGTTTCCACAAACCACTTACATAATCTTAAAGCTTCAAAAGATGACTAAGGAGTAACAAGACAAAGCTATGCTCATAATTGCTAACATGGTTGATAATTAATTCTTAAGAGACGATACTAAGTGTCCTGATAATCAAGAATATCCTTACATACCTATTATCATGAGACTAAGTTTGATTCTTCAAGGATCAAACAACGCTCAAGCTCCTAAGAGAGAAATGACATGCATGTTTTCACCTATAGGCTTATGCTACTTTCAATCAATGTTGACTTATTTTCATCTATATAAAAATCCTAAAGGTGTTTATTAAGCTTGTAATATAGTCTTGAAGGTGGGCCAGATAAAATTTTGGTACCAATGACTAGTCCCTCCTTGAACTCTACATACAATTTCCATGCTTTCTCTTTCTTTACTCACTTCATTACCCAAGTGACACCATTTGATTCCGGACTTTTCGAGTTGGGTGTTGATGTGTTGTAAAAAAATATAACACTTTTGATACATAAAACTTAAAATTTTGTATGTTCTCAAATCGGTGCTAGTAGGTTTAATATGTTTTTATGTTTATTTTGTAGGATTATAGGATTTGGCATGAACTTGGGCAAAAGTTTGCAGAATTAAGTTTTTGAGGACTTATGAGATACTCTACGAGTCGTGGATACTTCTACGAGCTATAGGGAGGTTTTGTGGGTGAGATCTAGTTAAGGTCCTATTTTCAGAAGTTGCACCCATGAACTGTCAGATGAGCGGTAGAAGTTTTCATGAGTTGTGGATAAGTTTCATGCTTAGAGGATCAGAGTTTGAAGAGTTTCTGAAGAGCTGTTAGACAAAACCCTATACTAGCCATAAGTATTAATACGGCCTCTAGGAAGGCCTCATAGATTAGAAGACAATTTTTAGAAAATGCAGAGTATGAAACACATATCCGGGCCGTGGATCTTTAAACGACCTTTAACCTAGTCTATAGAAGCTATCAAATTCAATTTTCCTGTTCTATTTTGGATTTGTATTTTAAATATTATAAATAGGTTTTTTAGGTATTTTTCGTAGAGAGACATATGAGAGTACTGAGAAACACTTTTGGGACTTCATAGTTTTTTTCTTCATATTGTAAACATTACATTGTGATTTTTGTGGAGAATTTTTGGATTCCTTGTTCTTAATTTCATCATTGTAAGTGTTCAATTATGCTATTCTATAACATGATTCTATCATCTACAATGATTATGCATAGTTAAATCCACAACTATAGTTGTGGGAACCATGAAGAACTAACAAGGTAAAACTGGATAATCTGTAATTCTTGAAAAGTGTCGTTGTGAATGCTTTTTAACAGTGGCCAACGTTAGAACCCGCCTAATTCTTATTGACTGGATCAAGGTAGTAATAAATATGAAACAATATTAATTAACAGAATTCAATGTGATCCCTCTCGTCTAATCAACCAAACTGGATTAAGGGGAGGTTGTACTAGGAAAAAAGGTAAGGTTTAGTAATGTGGCACTGTAGGGATGGACTAAATCACATAGTGAAATTTACCTCTTGCTAGGATTAAATGGTCTGGTAAACTTAAGTTGTCATTTTCCATGCTACACATAAGAAAATAATACAATTATCTGGTGACACCAGGTTAGGAATTCATGGGGGAACACAATACCCTAGTTACTTCTCGCTAGTTTCACAAGACTTACTTCCAGTATAGGTGCAATTACAAAACCCCCCTTTAGGGAGATAAGTAGGTTAATTTATTCAAGTTGCTTGTAAATACTCTAGGTCTAAACCATATTCCGTGTGGGTTCGACCCTAACCTTGGTTAGGTTATGTATTTTGACAATGACTATTTATATCTTCAAAAAAAAAAAGGTGTAGTTTGGGCAATATCATGATTTTAGTCGTTGCCAAGGAATACGACTTTCAAACTAGTTTAATTTGAGTAATTCAAGAATTAATCTTTATTTTCCTCATTTAACATTTTTTGTTGTTTTGTTTTGTTTCAACATATAGGTGTAGTGTATGCACAACACTCGTAGTCGAGGTAAGCCCTTGACTTTGTTTGTTGCTAAGATCAGGAAGACACTAAGAAGAATGGCCCAGAATAATGTGAATAATGCTATAAATGATGTCGTGAATGCAACACTGAATTAGACTAATTACAATAATAACCCACCGCCACTTGAGCATGCTAATCACCACCACAGGATCTTCAAGCCGCGACTAACATACGAAATCATTATAGGCATGATCCTATGGAAATGGATGTCACTAGAGCTATTGTGTTACCTCTATTATTGAATGACACAAAATTCATCGTTTCGTATGGGTTACTTCAAATGCTGCAAAATAGAGGATTATTCGCGGGGTTACCATCAGAGGATCTGCATAACCATCTATACAACGTTGTCTTCATCTACAAGAGTATGATGGGGAGTTAGAATTTGTCCATAGATGTTATTGGGCTCCATGTTTTCCCATTTTCTCTAATAGGAAAAGTGACACTATGGTTATCCAAGCTCCCAGAGAGTTCAATCACCAGTTGGGAGAAAATACAGAAGGTCTTTTTGGAGAGGTTGTTTCCTAGGTTGCAGAAGCTAAAGATGAAGGATCGGATCAACAACTTCGAGCAATTTCCTAGTGATTCAATCAGCACTACATGGGGGAGGTTCACAATATACTTCAGGAGTGTCCCTTACCATAACACCGTTGATGATGCCTTAGTGGAAATTTCTATCAAGCCCTAAATGAAAATAGCCAAGATTTTGCTAACACTATCATGGGAGGCTCATTTATAGATTGTCCATTCGCAATTATAGCTGAGCAGTTGGAGAGAATGGTCAAGAGAAATCGTGCATGAGGGGCGAGAGATAAGTGGACGACTAAGAGATCTTTTTCTTAGTTAGCACTAATTTTGAGTAGGCAAAATAAATGAGGAGATGATACAAGAGCTTGCTTAGATTAGTACTAATGTAGGGTTATTGATGAAGCAAAGTCAGGAGTACGTGAATGTAGTAAATCATCAACTTTTATGACCGCCCATGTATGAGGAGCCTTACGATGAGGAGGACACTTGCTTTGTCACTGATTAGATGGGGCATTTCCAGACCAATTCTTAAGGGTCCAATAAGGACTATCGATGCCAAGGTCAAGGAAACAAAGGTCAAAACATTAACAGGGATGGTGTTTTCAGAGACAATAATCAGTGATGCTTCTATGATAGGAACAAGGGCCAAGATAGAGATGCTGATTGGGGATGCTGAGATGGTTACAGCAATGGTCCTTATATGCCACTACATAATCGAGACTATAGTGCTGATAGTTCTTAAATTGAGAAGATATTTGACCGACTATTGAAGAAGGCTGACGGTCAGGATGAGAGCTTGAATGGAATGAAATTTGACATCCTCAATATCAATTAGAAAATCTAGTCTCGTTCTGTTGCTATCAAACAGCTGAAGCAACAGTTTGGTCAAATGTTGACTGAATCGAACCAGCGCAAGAAAGGTTCATTGCCTAGCAACACAGTGTAAAATCTAAAGAATGAAGGGCAGTGTATGGTAGTGATGACACGTGGTGGCATTATGTGATTTAGACGCTAGCATCAATTTCATGCCTCTTGCAGTATTCATGAAAATCAGGCTTAGGAGCCCCTACTTTAACAAACATACGGTTGTTAATGGCAGAAAGGACAGTGAAGAAGCCTGTGAGGATACTATATGACGTTCTCATCAAAGTGGAAAAATTTACCTTCCTAGCATACTTTGTGATTCTTGATTGTAAGGTTGACTTCAAAGTGCTAATCATCTTAGAAAGACCCTTTCTAGCCACTGGACGAGCACTAGTGGACATGGAGTTTTAGGCAACTCAAGTTTAGATTTGGTAATGATGAGGTCATCTTCAACGTCTACCAACATACAAAAGTAAAATGATGATTGGAAAGTCGTCTCTGTAATTGAGAGTGTTGATGAGGTGAAACTAGAGGTACCAATTGAAGAAAGGCTGGGTGTCGAGACTCTGGAAGCAATGTTAATGAATATTGAGAGTGACGATATCCCTTACTATTAGGAGATGATAAAAGCCCTGGGAGTATCTGGTTTCACTAGATATAAAGATAAACTTGAATTGGACCTAAAAAATTAAGAGTCACCACCCATTAGACCATCTATTGAGGAGCCACCAGTGTTAGAATTGAAGGCTCTTCCAGCCCATCTGAGGTATGTGCTTTTTGGGTAGTAATAATACTTTGTATATCATTGTTGCTGCAGCTCTTAATGAAGAATAGGTGAACGTATTAATCTTGATACTCAAGAAATTCAAAAAGGCTGTTCGATGGACAATTACTGACATCATCAGCATCCTGCCTAAGTGTGCACTCATATGATTCAACTGGTCAAGAACTATAAACCGAGTATTGAAAACCAAAGGCACCTCAACCTGCCTATGCAAGAGGTTATGCATAATGAAATCATTAAGTGGTTGGACACAGGTGTGATATATCCCATTGCTGACAGTGAATGTGTGAGCCTGGTCAGTGTGTTCCAAAGAAGGGAGGTATCACCATGGTCCCAAATTCTAGCAATGAGTTAATCCTTATGTATCCAGTCAAAGGTTGGAAGCTTGGCATGGACTATAGGAAGATTAATGCATCAACTGAAAAGGACCACTTCCCTGTGCCATTCATAGACCAGATGCTAGATCGCTTAGCAGGAAAAGGTTGGTATTTCTTTCTTATTGTTTACTCAGGCTACAATCAAATCTCTATTGCTCCAGAATACCAAGAGAAATGACTTTCACATGTCCTTATGGCTCCTTTACATTTAAAAGGATGCCATTCAGGTTGTGTAATGCAGTACCGACATTGTAGAGATGCATGATGTCCATTTTCTAAAAGATAGTGGATGACACTATCGAGGTATTCATGGATGAATTCAGTGTGGTTGGAGACTCATTCAAAGATTGCTTGAAGCATTTGCATGCGGTGCTTTGGAGATGTGACGAATGTCATCTGATTCTTAATTGGGAAAAACGTCACTTCAAGGTGAAGGAAGGCATTGTGTTGGGGTAAAGAATCTCCATCAAAGGAATTGAGGTAGATAGAGCCAACGCGCATGTGATTGAGAAGCTTCCCCCACCTCTATCTGTCAAAGGTATGAGAAGTTTCCTATGTTGTGCATATTTTTACAAGCACTTTATAAAGGACTTTTAAAAGATTGCACATCCTTTGTCCAAACTACTTGAGAAGGATGCTAAGTTCATAGTTGATGATGCATTCTTGAAAGCTTACGAAGGGTTGAAGCTAAAGCTGATATCCCACCTATCATAGTTGCTCTAGATTGGTCAAATTCCTTCGATATCATGTGTAATGCAAGTGGGATTGCATTTGGTGTGGTGTTGGGACAATTTAGAGAGAAGATTATACATCCTATCTATTATGCCATCAAAGCCCTAAATGCAGCACAGAAAAATTACATTGTCACAGAGCAGGAGTTACATGCAGTGGTCTTTGTATTCGACAAATTCAAGTCTTATCTTTTGGGAACGAAAATAATTATACTTATTGACCATTCTACATTATGATACCTAATGGCTCACAATGATGTGAAACCAATAATAATTTAAGGATACTTCTTCTTCAAGAGTTTGACTTTGATGTGACTGATATAAAGGGGAATAAGAATCAGGTGGCAGACCACCTATCCAGATTAGAGGACGACGCCATGGCAAAGTTGAACCATGAGGTAGAAATTAATGATTCATTCCCTAATGAGAGAGTAGTAACAGCATCTCATGACTTGATACCATGGTTTGTAGATTATGCAAACTATTTGGTTAGTGATATTGTGCCACCGGACTTGACTACTCATCAATGCCTTAAGTTTATATTTGATGTGAGGAAGTTTTACTAGGATGATTCATATTTGTTTTTCATCTATGCAGATGGGATTATTCGTGACGATGTTCTTGATGTCAAAATGATGAGTATCCTAGAGGAGTGCCACTCATCCTTGGTAGGCGGGCATCATAGTGGAATTCAGATAACACACAAGATCTTGTACTGTGGCTACTATTGGCAACAATCCACCAAGATGCCTATGATTATGCCAAGGCTCGTGACAGATGCCAAAGAGAAGGTGGTGTTTCTCGCAAGCATGAGTTCCCTCTAAACCCCCATATGGTGATTGAGATGTTTGATGTTTTAGGGATAGAGATTTCATGGGCCCATTCGTTAGCTGTCAGGGGAACAAGTGTATTCTAGTGGATATGGATTATGTATAAAAATTGGTGGAAGGGGTGGCGCTTTCTAAAAATGAAGGAAAGAGTGTCACAATATATCTAAAAAAAAATCTTTTCAACTTTTGGTAACCCCGGGCAATAATCAGCAATGGAAATATCTGTTTCTTCAATTGGTTGATCAAAGATCTTCTTTAAAAAATATGGGGTAAAACATTGAGTGGAAATACCCTACCATTCACAGATAATTAAGCAAGTTAGGTGTCCAACAGGGAGATCAAATAGATTTTGTCCAAGACTGTGAATGCAAATCAGACTGACTAGTCGCAAAACTTGATGATGCATTATGGCAAACTAAACTTCATTTAAGACTATCACTACAAGAAAATAGGTTTCTAACAAGGGAAAATGTATTCACTAAAAGTATAAGTTCGATTGTTATTCGTCAATAACAACCAGTAAAAATCTTGTCATCACCAGTCATTAGTAGCTCCATCGTTAAAAATTAACGACCAGATTAAATTTTGTAGTTAAAAGTTAACGATTGGACTAACGACGACAAATATTCGGTTAATACCTTTTTTCAGCAACCAATTTTTTCTTTCACTAATTGATAGTATAGTTATTACAAAAAAGAGCAATCCCGGTGCACTTCCGAGAAAGGGTCCGACCGCAAAGATCTATTGTACAGTAGCCTTCCCTTGCATTTCTGCTAGATGATGCTACTAAGGTTTGAACCCGTGACCTTTTGGTCATATGACAACAACTTTACTAGTTACTCCAAGGCTCCCTTCAGTTCTGGTTATTTAAACCTTAATTATAACCATAAATCAAATCAGCAAAAGTGCAAACTGCATATGGATATTCAAACACAAACATACAAATACTTGAACATATGAAAATATATAAATTGATTATATTTGTCACGCCCGGGAAGGGTGCCGTAGGCGTAACTGACACTCGAAAAACTATTTCTAGTCACCAAGCGAACCATCTAGTCTCATCACATTCGTTGAATCAATTCATTAGCAGATGATAACAAAGAAATAATGAACCATCAGTGGGCTATAAACTCCGTCTATCATAAAGAGTACGAAATAAAAGGGGCAATCTCAGTATAAAGAAGGGAAAAGGGGGAAAAGGACCCAAACATTAACCATCATACGTATATGTCTATGAAGCCTCTATAACAAATGTCTAAGAAGATATCATGACAGGCCATGGCTACCACAATCAAGGAAATAACTCTAAATAGATAAAAGATAAATATGTCCTCCGAAAGCAAGGGAGGACTCATCAAGTCTCTGTCTAGAGATCTGTGAACCTTAATGATTAGCCTGCTAAAGTCCTCCGTCTAAAGAATTTTCATCATAAAATGATGCAGCGCCAAAAGAGCATTATTACGTAGAATGTATTGTATGTAAAATGGGCTAAGGTAAACTATAATAAATGACATCAGTTCCTCAATTGCTCGACCCAACTCAAAGTAAGGAATAGAACTCTAACACATCACAATCAATCAAGACTCATGCTATCACATCAACATCAGAATACTATTATCAAGGGACCTATCTGGGAGTTTCTTGGACCTACACCCGTCACCTATGAGCAGGTGATGGTAAAACGAAGTGATTTCGTTGCGCCATCCACCCAATACCTTGCCGGGGTGAAAGGGCGTACATCAGGGATTTATGATAACATCAAGTCCTCTTTTGGGACTAAGGAAACATCCGTTCTCACCGTCCAATCCTTTGTTATGCTGGCCACAGAGTTAATGAGTGCAAGAGGGACTTAGTCTTAACCATTTTTGGTGCTCAAGACTCCTCCCAGGACTCAATATGCTCAAACATATTAACATCAAAGTTTTCTCATTGTTTAGTCTCTTTTGGACAAGGGAATCATCTCATCTCATCATCTCTCAACTTGGGAATATTAGGTTGACTCTTTAAAACTCATATGTGACCTCCTAAAGTCCCTAGAGGACTCACACTCCATCAATTTTAGCAACATTTTCATCTGTACTCTCTCAAATAAAGATCTAGACCACAACAATCATGCATACATACGTAATCCGAGCTCTAGAGATAAACCCCTAGCTTCACTCATGGATTCTTTAGCAATTAAACATACATAGTATACATAATAGCTCAATAAATCATTTGAACAAACAATTAAAGTTGTGATGGCCATCTACTTACGAAATTACATGTAGAATAATAGTAGTTTTCAAGATAGCATTCAAGAAAATCGTAACGTAAATCCATCACCTATAAATTGTCAACTTAATTCAATCATGGGGGAATATAGGAGAACAATCTCATGTTCTGGGTAGCCTTTACATACCTGGATTGAAGAATTATGAAGTCTCCTTCAAGAAATTGCACCCGAATTTAAAACCCTCCACTCTCAGTTCTTCTTGTCTCAGGAACTCTCGCGTAGAATCTTAAGACAAAATGGATTTTTTAAACCTTAGTTAGTAATAAATGACTTTTAAAAATGTTTTAGGACTTAGGAATAGGTTTGGAATACCTAAAATGCCCTTCCCATAATAAAAAAGAGAATATTTTAAAAAATGATACACTGGTCTGCGACGCGCCAAGGGTGCTAACTAGTGTATTTCATGAAATTCCAAAAAATTTCAATTCTCATTGAAAATAAAAAAAGAACCAAGTGTAAGGGTGCGGACCAGTGTGTTTCATGAAATTCCAAAAAAATTCGATTCCCATCGAAAATAAAAAAAAAGAACCAACTGTAAGTCTGCGCCCCCTCCGTTTCGCGCCAAGGGCGTGGATCAACACTATTCGCACCAGGGGAGCGGATCAACACTATCTACGAATTAATTAGCGGAAATTATTTTTCACTAAGGTTTCTCTTAAATTGGGTTGAGATCGTTTTCCTACTCGATTTTCCGTGCGAATCACAAATCCGATATCGAATTTCCTGTTGGAGCTTTGAAAGGTGCGTTGTGTGCATGATTACATTTTATAGGCATTTCAGTAATTTTATGAGGTGTTACATCATCTCCCCCTTGGGATTATTCATCCTCGAATGATGAGTAAAGGTCGAATAGAAACACGAGTAACCTCAAAACTCATCTCATTCTTCACTTGGGAATACTCCAACTCTCAACTATCTATCACCTATCTATCTCTGTCTTAGACTCAGGAGTTAGAATCAACGCAACAACTCAAGAAAGAAATTTCAATAGCGTTAATGATAGGGATATTACCTTCGATATCATCATCATTTGGCATGAATAGGTGCGGCCATTTGAGTTTCATCGCTTCCTCAGCTTCCCACGTAGATTTCTTAGCAAAGATTCCTCCATAGAACTTTGACAGAGGCTAACTCCTTGTTCCTCAGCTTACGAACTTGTCGATCAAGGATTTCGACTTGAATTTCTTCATAGGATAGGCTATCCTTCAACTCCATACTCTCAATAGGAATTGCTAAGGCAGGATGTCCCAAATACTTCTTCAACATTGAAACGTGAAACATCGGATGAACTCCATCTTATTCGGAAGGCAAGTCTAGCTCATAAGCAACCTTCCCAATCCTCCTCACAATCTGGTATGGTTCGATATAAGGTGGACATATAATGTTAACTCAACTTCCACTTCTTACTAAATCTCATGATACCCTTCATGGGTGATACCTTCAAATTCACCCAATCATCTACCTCAAACTTCAAGTTTCTTCTCCTCACATCTGTATATGACTTTTGACGACTCTGTGCTATCTTCAAACTTTCTCTGATGACTTTCACCTTCTCTATAGATTGGTGAACAAGATCAAGTCCTATCAATTCAGCTTCACAAACCTAAAACAAGCCAATCGGTGATCTATATCTCCTCTTGTATAATGCCTCATAAGGAGCCATCTTAATACTAGCATGGTAGCTATTGTTGCATGAAAATTCAAGCAATGGAAGATGGTCATCCCAATTTTCTTTGAAGTTGATGACATATGCTCTCAACATATCCTCCAAAGTCTAGATCGTACACTCTACCTGTCCATCTATCTGAGGGTGAAAAGTTGTGCTCAGATGTACTTTCATACCCAGAATTGAGAGGTGAATTGAGCTCCTCTGTCCGAGATGATGGACAATGGAACCCCATGTAGCCTCATAATCTCACAAATTTATAGTCAGGCATGCTCTTCAGTTGTATTAGTTGTCTTGACTAATAAAAAGTGGGCTGATTTCGTCATCCTATCAACAATCACCCATATTGAATCATGCTTCTTTCGGTTTCTTGGTAAGCCAGTGATAAAATCCATATTTATCCTCTCCCACTTGAATTCTGTAATTTTAAAATACTTAATTAACCCACATGGTCTTTGATATTAAACCTTGACCTGCTGACAATCGGGACACTTAGAGACAAATTCAGTAATGTCGCTTTTCATTCCGTTCCACCAATAGACTTATCTCAAGTCGTGGTACATCTTAGTAGAACCAGGATGAATGGAATATCTGGAGCTATGAGCTTCCACCATGATTTTGTCTCGAACACCATCAACATCAAGCACACACATTCTATCATGGTATCTCAACACCCAATCTCCCCCTTTGGAGAAGACCATCACCTTCTTCTTGTGAACCGCTTCTTTCAATTGGAACGAAACGAGATCATGGTCTAGCTTTTCCTTTACTTTTGACACTAAGGACTAAGCAGAACCACTTTTAACATTGACCCTTCCTTAATTGTTCTCCTCAAGTTGCTCTCCCAATCAAGTCAATCTATGTACTTCCTTAGCCAATTCTATCTTCCCTTTCTCCACATGGGCAGTGCTACCCATAAACAACTTTCTAAGACCATCAGCAACAATATTAGCCTTACCTGATGGTAGAGGATGTTTATATCATAGTCCTTGAGCAACTCTAACCATCTCCTCTGTCACAGGTTGAGCTCCTTCTGGCTGAACAAGTATTGTAAGCTCTTGTGGTCAGTGAACGCATCCACATGCACTCCATACAAGTAGTGATGCTAGATATTAAGTGCGAATACTATAGCTGCTAAATCAAGATCATGAATCAGATAGTTCATCACATGGATCTTAAGTTGTCTAGAAGGATAAGCTATCACCTTCCCTCTCTGCATGTTTAGACAACCCAGTCCGACTGTTGATGTGTCATAGTATATCACGAAGTCTCCCATCCCGGTGGGCAAAGTCAAAACTGGTGCTATAGTCAATCTAGTCTTCAACTCTTGGGAACAATTTTCACATTCCTCAGAACACTAATATTTCGCTTTCTTCTGAGTTATCTTAGTCAATGGTGCTAACAAAGAAGAGAAACCCTCGACAAATTTGCGGTAGTACCCTACCAAACCAAAGAAGCTTTCTTATTTTTGTTCGAGAAGTCAGTCTAGGCTAGTTCTTAACTGTTTCAATCTTCTAAGTATCCACCCGAATACCATCTCCCGAAACAACATGCCTAAGAAAGCCATAGACTTGAGCCAAAACTCACACTTCGAGAATTTTTCATACAACTCATGATCTTTGAGCATTTGCAAAACCACTCTAAGATGATTAGCATGATGTCCT
>JAPFFP010067669.1:0-25081 GCA_026153255.1 Solanum medicagineum | reverse complement strand
AGTTCCAATAGTTTATGAAGTACAACGCGTAAGCACTCTAAACAACACACAATTAGGTAGTGTAATATTACACCCTTTTCCTATATTTCGATATCAATAATTCACACCATTTTCAAACATCAACCAAACTATCTCCAATATTTCTACATATCAAACAGTCCCAAAATAGTCCAATATACACGGAGGATGTGAAACCATGTTCCTAATCATCATTCCATAAGTTCTTATTATAATTATTCTGAAAATGTTGTACTCAAACTCGTATTAAAGGAAAATAAAAATATGACAGTCACCTTACTTCAATTCTTGCTCGATTTCTTCATTAACTTCAACTTTCCTTCACACTTAATCCAAATAAGAAGACAGAAGTCTCTTAATAATCAAGAGAAGTGAGTAGTAGCTTATGGAAATATTCTATCCTATACTTCTATTTAAGCATAAAGAATATATTCACCTTGTCATTCATGAAAGACTAAATCCCTAAGTGTTTCCATTTACCTTAGCCTTCAATGATGAGAGTCTCTTTAAGAACCCTAAAGGAATATTAAGGCGGTTGTTTTAACTTGTAAGAGAAAAGTGAGAGAGGTACAATTAAATTTGATTCCTTCTGTATTAAAATGAATAAAAAGTCCAACTATATTGGTCTTTTATTGAGCCCTTTTTGACCTTTCAAATAATCATCTAGAACCTCCCCTTTTATTGCTCCATTTTCAGGAACTAAATAGTCAAGTAGGTGATGCAAATACTTTTTTATATCAAGCTTCTCAAAAGGCCACAGTAGATGATACGCCTACTTATTTATCCTTAGTTGGGATTAACTACATTGGCCTTGGCAGATTTGGGTGGTGGACTTCATTTTTTCATTTTCTTTTCTTTTACTTAGATTGGGCCTCAAATGAGTCCATTAACAATAGCTTAGATCTGATCCATTAGCCTTGACCTTTTAACTAGATCCATAGAGCTCAAGCTGGTGATGCACCTAACAACTCAATTAATTTGAGCAAGAAGCTCACTTATTTTATTCCATTTTATAAACCTCACTCCTTAGTAATTTACTTTACTATTTAGGCTCAAATACCACCATACTATCTCGAGTTTAAATACTTTCATTGAGTTTAACTTGGGACTTGTCGATGTGTCACAACACCTTTAATCTAATTCAAATCACCACTACTCAAATATGAAACTTGGTCCATCACCTATACAATAAGGATACATAAAGAGTCATATGAATAGAACTAGCATATGCATTACATACGGTGCTACTTCCTCCCCCTTAAGGCATTCGTCCTTAAATGTTAGAATAATTGGATAGCTTAAACAAGCTCAAACCTTAGTTTAAACATATTGTTAGCAACATAATAAGTATCTAAACGTGCATGCCTATTAATGCCCTAATTCTGCATCTTGGACTTCCTCTCTAGTTTCAAATATATAATGGTACTTGGATTTTATCTCTTCCTTAGCTTCCCATGTTATCTCTACTTGGATTTTATCTCTTCCTCCGCTTCCCATGTTATATCTTCTATTTGATGGTTTTTCCAAAGTATCGTTATTAAAGCTATTTCTTTATTCCTCAGTTTCTTAACTTGACGATTTAGAATCGAAAAAGATACCTCTGTGTAGGTGAGATCTTTTGTAACCTGCATATCTTCAATAGGAGTGATACATGATAGGCCACCTATTCATTTTTGAAGCATGGAGACATGAAATATCGAATGAACCATTGAGAGCTCTTGGAGTAGCTCCATTTCGTATGCAACTTGTTTGAACATTCTAATAATTTTATACGGACCTTTCGAATGTGGGATTAATTTTTCCTTCTTACTAAATCTCATTACTCCTTTCATTGGTAACATCTTGAAGAACACCCAATCTTTTCTTTTAGCATTTATATATGATTTGTGATGACTTTGGGCTTTTTCTAGCCATTCTTGTATAACCTTAACTTTCTCAAAAACTTGTTGAACTCGATCTGGCCGAAGTAAGGTGGTTTTACCCACTTCAAACTGTGATGACTCGGACATAAGGCCTTGCCATGACATGGCAAATGTGACACCTAAAAGTATCCCACACAAGCCTCATGTTTATATCATAGGAACTCATAAGGTAATATAGGCATACAAAAGATAATAAGGAAGTGGAAATGCATAACACTAAGAACATCATAGTTTCCTTAAAGGGAAATATACATCAATTGGTTGTGTCCAAAACATGCCTCTACATTATAAGATCCTGGCGAGGTCTAGAACATAGGTTACTAGCTCACCCTCAATATATACATCAAATGAAAATGATAAAGTCTCAATATATAGAACCATCATAAATAGGCTTGTTCACGAAGCATGGGAACTCACAAAAAATTTTCATACATGGAATCCGGATCCATCCATGAAATGGAATAGTCATCTTGTCATTTGTCCCTACATGGTAAGATCATGTAGATAAAGAAGTATGCTTTAGTACACGGAATGTACTAAGTATGTAGGTTTTCCATGAATCAAAGGACATCACAATATATTATCAATATGGATAATCATAATCAATAGGATAAGGACATAATATGTATAAGCAATGCAAGTTAAAATCATGAGAAGAAGCATCATCAAATCCATTCATAACCTTTGCATATATATGTGAGAGTAAGACCATAATTGGCATACAAGACCATGCGGACAATTACATGGAATCTTGATGTTCCCTCTACACCAAGCAAAGAGGAGTCTACTTTTCCAAGGTAGACTCAATCCTCACCCTATAGGCTCTATCCTAGCATGGTGAGAACCTATCATTTGACCTCACCCTTTAGGCTCTATCCTAGTATGGTGATATCATGACCCAAACCCCTGGCCTAGATGTAACACAAAAATAAGGAATGCAAAGGGACCCCAACAAGCCTCTTGAGACTACGTGGCACATCCTTGGTTTTGTGGAAGCATAATTAAACAACGATCAAGTAACAAATAATTTCTAAAGGAAAGCGGGACTCTGGAATCATGTTATGAGAATGTTGTAGGGAAGAGGATTAGCATGGATCACAAAGCAAATAATTTCTAAGGGGCAAGTAAGTATGACTCATGCTACGGTGATAAATAAAGACTTAGGACTTTCATCTCATCATCAACGTACAATTAGAATATAATGGAATAAGTACTAACGGAAACCTTTAATAATTACATAAGCATAACGAGTATAGCTTATAACATACATAACAATACCCATGTCCAACAACACCTTTAGTCATAAAGAGAACGGGGGCCAAGACACTCCTCAGGCTTACCCTTAATAGATAGAATCCAAAAATAGACAAGTTATAATAAAGCATGAAAGTAAGTGGGTTTTGTCCTCGGATGTGGGGACTCACCAATAGCAAATCCTCGATTGAACTGCTTAGCCACATCGAGGAGGAGGATAGAGTGGAGGTCTAGTCCCTAAATGGTTAGATTATGTAGGCAAAAGGTATATGTTAGTATATTTATATTTACTAAGCACGCTGGGTGCAAATACAACAAGAAAACATAAGCCGTAGGTAACCAAAATGCATAATCATACTCAACATTTATAGGCTCAATATGACATAGATGATAAATACATAGTGAAGACATACGTGAAATGTGACTAAATCATATGACATATCATATATAGATGGGAACAGACAATAACCGACATGTAAGACCAAGCGAGCTACTACTTGAAATTTTGGTGTTCACTCTACATCGGATAAGTAGTAGTCTACTTTGCCAAGGTAGAACAAACACTAACCTTATGGCATGGCCATTTTGGAAAATGCCACCACCTTACGACATGACCTTTTTGATAGGTTTTACATGATATCCTTACCTTACAAAATAGCCTTTTTGGTAGGTTCAGCAAATATCCTTACCTTACAGCATTTCCTTTTGGGTTGGTACAAGCCCATATAGGGGATCAATATCATACCTACGGTGGCACATAGTTAGAGATAACGAGAGATTAACAAGGTCCTCTCAGTGCTAGGTTACAATCCCATGGAATACTTGAAACATTGTTATAGCGATAGCATGCGTAGTCTCGAAACATCAAAATATCATTCTTGGAGTAGCTCATCAAGCATGAATTATTTTAGTTAGAGTTGTATATCATTCTTGTAATTAATATCATTCTTATGAGCTCATAGCATTAGTATTAGCCCTTTTATTAGTCTCAACTTACATAACATAAATATTTTTTCACAAAGCATTTATTACTTGAGAAACGTGGCATGCATCTTTTAGTAAAACACATGGTGGGTACATTTACATAAAATTAAAACTATGCAAATCATGAGTAAATGTTATTAGATGAGTGAAATAAAACCTTTAAGCATTGTCCAAAGTAACCCACCAAAGCCTAAAGGAACTTGGCTAGGGCATCATCATACCTACACTTGAAACATAGGCTTCACATGCCTTTACATTTAAGAATAATACACAAGGATAAATCATCAGAAGATACTTCATAAAATCATCATATGATAGAGTTCATAAACTTATCACATATTACCATAACCTAAGAAATCAATGAAGAAGGGGAATGGTTAAGCATTGTGGAGCGAAGGTCTCCACAAATCAAAACCCACATACCTTGGTATTTTAATGGAGGAAAATCTAGTTTAGATGTGAGAAAATCAGAACCTTAGCTTGGTCTTCTTGCTTGAAAGCCTTGAAGATCTTTAAGAGTTTTTCTGGGAGGAGTTTTGAGACTTAGAGTGTGAGAGTGAACTGGAATAAGGTTGTCTAGGGTTTTATAAGGCAGGAGGAGCTCATTTGAGGCTTAAAACGACTTAGCATAGGCTTAGAAAATTTGGAAAGGTTGATTTTTCCCTATTTAAAAGTCGTGCTGGACAGGACCACAAGGCCCCGTTTATGGGTTGTGGTCCATTCTACGGGTGGTAAGAATGGGGTTTTATCTAATGAAATTTTTAAATCCTTAGAAATTACCTTTGATCCTAAACCCGCGATATGACTTATGGCTTGTAAGTCTAAGTATGGGCCTTCTGATAACTCGTACCTCCAATCCTCAGAAACTATATTTTTACCAAATCTGGCCTTCATTCCACGAGCACAAGTTATGACCCTTGGATTATGTTATAGTCTGTAGACCACTTCGTATATCAATGGTACTCAAAACTTGACCTACTAGAAATGTGCACATATGGCCCATGAGCCAATGTACGACTCGTATATCAACATACGACCCATAAGACCCTTCATGGGAACCACTATTACTCATAAAATTTCAAGAACTCATTTCCTTGGCACTTTTCATGCTTTCCATAGGTGGGGCCTCACAATATCTCTCCCTTGGAAACATTCATCCCTGAATGTGCTAAAGGAAAGCTTTAAGGAATGGATTACATGCATCACATATTAAAAAAAGGCAACATTTGCATCATGAAAATCTCTAAATCATGCCTCAAATATCATTATCGATGCAACCTCAAAATTACATAATCTTACATAGATGACATGAAAATGACATGCAAAGAAAGGAGGTTCTAAAATAGGAAAGTCATCTTACCTCAAGCTTGATTATAATGGAAGAGATAGGGGTATCACTTTTTCATATCTGTTTCTGCTTCCCAAGTGACATTTTTGACTTGTTGATTCCTCTAGAGGACCTTGATGGATGCTATGTCTTTGTTTCTCAACCGCTTGTCTTACCTATCCAATATCTCCACCGAGACTTCTTCATAAGTCAAATTCTCTTCGACATTCATCATTTCTAGGGGCATAATGGAACTAGGGTCTCCATTACACTTTCTCAAGATGGAGATATGGAAAATCGAATGAACCATGCTCATTTCTATGGGAAAAACAAATTCATATGCAACTTTGCCAATATGCCTCCTGATTCGATAAATCCCTAAATCCCTAGGGCCTAACTTCCCTTTGTTGCAAAAATGAACCACGCTCTTTATTAGAGAAACCTTCAAATATACCCAATCATTAACTCCAAACTCAAGATCCCTTCTCGTAGTATCGGCATAGGACTTTTATTGACTCTGAGCTGCCTTCAACCTTTCCCTTATCATCCTCACCTTTTCTAACACTTCCATAACCAAATCCAAACCCAACAAGGCCATTTCCTGTACTTTAAACTACCCAACCGGGGATCTATAATGTCTACCATACATAGCTTTAAAGGGGGTTATTCCGATGCTAGAGTGATAACTATTGCTATAAGAAAACTCAATAAGTAGAAGATGCTCATCCTAGTTACCCTTAAATTCCAAAACATAAGCCCTAAGCATATCCTCAAGGGTTTAGATAGTCCTCTCGGCTTGGCCATCCGTTTATGGGTGAAAAGTCATACTAAGCTTGACTTTGGTACCAAGGCACTTTTGAAAACACCTCTAAAAGTTCGAAGCAAATTGAGTAGCACGATTCCATATGATAACCAATGGAACCCCGTGTGATATCACCAACTCATGAATATAGAACTTGGCATAATCTTCGGCACCATACGTTGTCTTAAATGGCAAAAAGTGAGCCGATTTTGTTATTTTATCAACAACAACCAAAATGAGTCAAAATGCCTCCTAGTCTTAGGAAAGCCAATCACAAAGTCTATGTTGATATCTTCCCTTTTCCAAGTAGGAATGTCGATGTCTTGTGCAAGATCACCTGGCCTTTGGTGTTCGTCCTTGACTTGTTAGAAATTATGGCAACCGGCTACAAATTTGACAATATCCCTCTTCATACCACTCCACTAATATACTTCTCGTAAATCTCTATACATCTTGGTAGAACCGAGATGAATGGAATAAAAGGAATTTCTCTGCCTCTTTCAAGATTAAGTCTCTCAACCCATCAATATCGAGCACACATAACCTACCTTGGTACCTAAGAACAACATCTCCCCCACGGGAAAAAACCTCCACCTTGCCATCCTTCACTAATGACTTCAATTCAACCAAAATGGGGTCACGATCTTTTTTGAAATTGACTTCTACAATCAAGGAAGACCTAGAACCATCTACTACCATCACACTACAATTTTTGGCTTCATTCAATCTAACCTCCAACCTAGCCAATCGATAGATGTCTTTTGCTAATTCTTTCTTGCCATCATCAATATGAGCCATACTCTCCATGGACAACCAGCATAGGGCATCGATCGTAATATTAGCTTTGCCCGGATGGTAATGCACACTCTTCTCATAATCCTTAAGAAACTCTAACCATCTCATTTGCCTCAAGTTTACATCTCTTTCTGTGAACACTTATTGAAGACTCTTATGGTTGGTGAACACACCTACATGAACACCATATAGTTATTGATGCCACATCTTCAAATCAAACACCACGACCACTAATTTAAGATCATGGGTGGGGTAATTACATTCATGCACCTTTAGTTGCCTAGAGTCATTGGCAATGACCTTGCCATATTACATCACAACACACCCCAAATCAATTATTGAAGCATCACAATACACTAAAAACCCTTCCAACCTTCTGATAGAGCCAAAATAAGGGATGATGTAAGCTTGTCCTTCGAAGGTTGAAAACTCCTTTCACACTCATTGCTCCATACAAATTTCGCCTTCTTTTGTGTCAACTTTGTCAAAGGAGAAGTGATTTAGGAGAAACCATTCACAAATCTCTGGCAGTTACCAGCCAAGCACAAGAAACTCCTAATGTCCATTAGAGTCAAGGATCTAGGCCAATTTCTTATTGTCTTTGTCTTCTTTGGGTCCACTTTGATCTCTTCACTTAACACTACATGTCCCAAAAATGAGACGTTCTTCAAGCAAAACTCATATTTGTTGAACTTAGCAAATAGCCTTTCTTCCCTTAATGTTTGCAACACTACCATTAAAAGCTTGGAATGCTCCTCCTCACTCCAAAAATAAATCAAAATACCATTAATAAATACCACCACAAATATGTATAGGTAGGGTTCGAAGACCCTATTCATAAGTTCTACAAATATCGTCGAAGCATTGGTTAGGCTGAAGGACATCACCATAAACTTGAAATACCCATATCTTATTTAGAAGGGCATTTTAGAAATGTCACACTCATTCACACTTTACCATGATACTTGAACTAGAGGTCCATCTTTGAGAAGTGACTAGCCCCTTGCAATTGATCGAATAAGTCATCTATCAAGGGTAAGGGATACTTGTTCCTTATGGTGATCTTATTAAGTTGCTAGTAGTCGATGAACATTCTAAGTGAGCCATCCTTCCTTTTTACAAGAAAAGCTGGTGCACCCTAAGGTGACTTACTAGGCCATATACTTGCTCGAACAAATCTTATAATTCGTCCTTTAACTCCATCAGGGCCATTTGGTAGGGAGGGATGGAAATGGGTTGAGTGTCAGTGGAAAGGTCTATACCAAAGTCTATTTCCCTTTCAGGAGGATTACTAGGAAGTTCGTCATGAAAGACATCAAGAAACACATTGACCAGTGGGACCGACTAGATAAAAGGGACTTTAGACTCGACATCCCTAACCTGCGCAAGTTGATAAATGCAACCTTTTGAAATCAACTTTTGAGCTTTAATTTAAGAGATAAACCTACCCTTAACTACCTTATCACGACTTCCTTACTCAAGGATGGGTTCATTAGGGAATTGAAACCTAACCTTACGAGTTTTACAATCAATAGTAGTATGATATGCATGTATGCAATCCATTTTGAGAGTACTATCAAAATCCACCATGTCAATTTCAACAATATCACAAGGCAAAACTTTATGTAATATAGACACGAGACAACCCCTATAAACACTTTTAGCAAGAATGGACTCACCGATGGGGGTAGACACCTCAAAAGCTTCACATAATTATTAAGGACATACATGGAGCCTATTAGCAACAAAATGAGTAGTGAAAGAGAGAGTGACACCTGAATCCAATAAAGCATACATATCAAAATCATAAACCATTAACATATTGGTAACAACATCAGGCGCCTTATCAACCCCTTGTCTCCCTTGAAGAGCATAAAACCAATTATGACATGGAGCACCTCCTTGTTGGACACCTTGTGCCCTTTGATCACCATGAGGATCTTATGCTTGAGGACGACCATGTTTACCCTTGTTGGGACAATCTGCAATCCTATGCCCCATTGTACCACACCCAAAGCAAGCACTTGATTTCTTAAACATGTGTCACCATGATTCATCCTGCAATTTGAACACCTCAAAAGAGTCATCCTACCATTGCCACCTTGAGTCTTATAGTTGGGAGCCCTATCATTAGCAAAGACCATCCATTAGAGATAAGAAGTCTTAATTCAAATATAAAGCACAACATAGAGTATGAAGTAGTGATTCATTTCCTAAGATGCCTTATAACCTCTTATTCATAGTTGTGGAACGCTTCAAAACCATGAACAAAACTCTACTTGACGCAGTTTGTTGGATTTCTGAGGACCATTTACAAACCTAATGCTGTGAACCAAGGTTGACACAATCCAAGCCTCGGGCTTAGACATGACACAGCGAGTGGGAACCAGAAGGGAAACCTAAACAAGCCTCTTGAGAATACATGGCACATCCTTGATTTTGCAGAAACATAATTTAACCACCATCAAGTAACAAATAATTTCTAAGGGAAAGCATGACTTTGGAATCACATTATGGGGATGTTGTCGGGAAAAGGATTAGCATGGATCACATAGCGAACAAATCTAAGGGGCAAGTAAGTATGACTCATGCTATGGGGATAAAATAGGACTTAGGACTTTTATCTCATCAACAACATATACACCTAGCATATAAGGGAATAAGGACTAAGGGAAACCTTCACTAATTATATAAGCATAAAGAGTCGAGCTCATAACATACATAACCATAACCAAGTCCAACAACATCTCTAGTCATGAATAGAAAGGGGGCCAAGACACTCCCCGGGCTCACCCTCAGTAGATAGAATCCAAAAATGGAAAAGTTTTAATGGGGTATGAAAGTAAATTGGTTTTGTCCTCGGATATGGAGGACTCACTAATAGTTAATCTCTAATCAAACAGCTTAGCCACATAGAGGAGGAGAATGCAATGGAGCTTCGGCCTTACATAGTTAGATCATATAGGTAAAAAGTATGCGTTAGTACGTTTGAACGTACTAAATATGTGGGTTTCACGACTCGGAGCTAGGGTTTAGGAGTGAAAAGCGAATGGGAACAGCAGAGTCCACAAATAAGCCTCAAAGTATCCAAATTCCCATCATTAGTTCAGAAGCGTATAACAGGTAGTAAACACATAGTTCTAAGGGACGAGAAAGTATGACTTATGCTATGCGGATATCATAGGTATAGGGATTTGCATGGATTCACAAAACACATAGCATATAAAGACTAAGGGGCAGGTAAGCATGACTCATTCTATGGGATAAAACGGGACTTGGGATCTTCCGTATTTCCACTTCATAACATAAATCCATATAATAATACCCATAATCAAACCATACTAACCATTATCAAATCTTTGAATAACCACACATGGCATATACCTGTACAAGAGTCTACGAGATGTCTAACTAAGCCTCTAGTCATAGAATAGTACGTGGGCCAAGACATGTCCAGGGTTCATCCTCAAAGTAAGTAACATAAGTAAAAGAAAAATAAGGTAGTTGAATAGTGGCGCGTCCTTGGAAGATAGGACTCACCACAAGACTTTCTCAAATCTGAACTAGCTGTCACACTGTGGATGAATGTAGTCTTTGATCCCTACATAGTTAGATCATGTAAGAAAAAGTATGCAAGCATGTAATGCAATGAACTTAGTAAACCTGCATTCAATGTTAGATGACAAAGGCACATATATACAAAGATATATATATAACAAAGTACAGTAATATAACAATATGTTATGAAATTCATGATGCATAAATGCCATAATGATTATATAATGAGGGGATGAGACCTCAACCGACATTTAAGATCAAGCGAGCTATTACTTGCAATCCTGATGTTATCTCTACACCGAAAAAGAGGTAGTGTACTTACCAAAAGTAAACCATACTTCTTCTTACAGGCCTCCCATTTCGGAGAAGTAAACTTCCTGGCCTCCCACTTCAGATAGGATTTTCACATTATATCATATCAATGTTTTAACCGCACCTTACGGGCCTCCCATTACGGTGAGGGTTACCATATAAAATACCTATGCTGGCACATAGTTCAAGATAAAGGAAGAGGAATCTTGCGGATAACCCTAATACCTCCAATCTCATCGGTGCTAATTCATAATCCATAAGAATATATATACGTATACATGATTTCAAAAGAGGTGCAAGTCATTTCAATGTATACTTAGGCTTAAAAGACAAACATTTTTCATAATTGTTCATATTTGGGCTCAAAAGCCAAATCATATTTCATCTCATACTTTTCATGCATAGGAATAACCCATTCACAATATCAATATGGTGCAAACAACCAATATGGTCAAAGAGCCAATATCATAGATGTTTATGTGATCACATTCTTGTCATAATCATATATGTGAGCTTAACTCACCAAATCATTTTCGTAAATATATGTGAGCTTAACTCACTAAATCATTTTCATCAAAATCCAATGCTCATGTATGCATATGGAATGAATGATATGTGAGTAGCAATGGGCAATATAGATTCAATCTCAAATCAACAATTCAATATGATATTCAAGTAAATCTATAAGTAATATTCACATTCAAATCACAATTTAGATTACTCATGCTTAGATCAAACTTTAAAGGGACAATGCATATCCAGATCTTCATAGTATTCATGCAATTCAACATATTAGGGCTTAAATCACTTTAATAATACCAATTAAACATAGCTCATATCTCAATTGATTCAAATAAACAATAATCTTTAAAATCCATAATTAAAGTAAGCTCAATTTCATGAAATCAAGTGAAAAGTGTTTAGGTCTCCATGGTTGAAAGGGACCATGAATCAATCCCACATACCTTAGTTACCAAAGAAGAAACAAGAAGAATTTGATGAAGAAGGGAGTCTTTCCTTAAGCTTCAAGACAATCCTCCAAGGTTCACTTTAGGGGAGTTCTTAAGAGAGCTTGAATATATTCTAAATGTTAGAATGAATTTGTATGAGAGAAGAAGAATGTAGGTCATTTTAATACCTTAGGATAACATAGAAAGTAACAAAAGATCCTTAGGAGTAGCCAAAATTACAATAATGCCATTAATATAATGGGTGATAAAATGTTGCCAAAGGTCTTATTTTGAAAGCATACGGTCCGTTTGAAGGCACATTGACCATGTGGCTTTCCATGAAAACACACTCAGGCGAAATTCTCACTAACAAAGTTCTGAGAGAGTGATTCCATACTTAGAAAAGTTTCACACCAATGCCCATATGGAGGGCCATACGGACCATGAAGAGCTATACGAACCATATGAGGTTCACGTGTGAAGTGCCTTGGCCAAAAAGTGGTTTTCAAGGCCAAGTCTACATCACGCAAGCCACCAACGGCCGATAAAGTGCCACACAGACTATGTGCTCTCTATGTGGTGCAAGACTTAGTCTTGAACTCCAAAGTTAAGGCCAACACTCTACACACAAGCCCAAGGGACACCTCAAGGCTCCTCCACATGGCCCATGGTGAGTCACACAGCCTATGGAGGTGTCCATAAGGTGTCACCTTGTTCAAAAACATTTCGAAACCAAATTCCAAGCACCATTAAGACCATAAAAAGTTTGGTTTCTTATAGCAAGGTGGAAATGCAACAAGAAAACATAATCCATAAGTAACAATATGCATAATCATACTCAATGGTTATAGGCTCATTATAATATAGATGATAAATACTTAGTAAAGATATGAGTGAAAGATGACTAAATCACATGACATGTCATACATAGGCAGCGACATCACGTAGTTGAAAAGATGCCAACTACAAGGTCTCATGATGGAGGTATCCATCACACTCAATAATCTATACTTATGGTATATAAAGTCCTGGGTTCCTCAGTAAGACTGGGTCGTGTAAATATTAGAGAGGCCAAGTGAAGACACTCTTGTGCCTTTGAGCTTTCTGTTTGACCCCTTGTGGCATCTTCTCTCACCTCTAGTTGTCTCTCAAGAATAGAAACCATCCTAGTCAGTAGCTAAACTACCTACCTCGTCCCTTGCTTCCCAGTCTCTGGTGGGGCTGGGGGCACTGGTTCTCCTTGGGCCTCAACAGGTTCTAGTGAATGAGGTACTATGGGTACTGGAGACCCACTGTGTGCCTCTTTGAGAACTATACCCCCTAGCCCGGCAATGAATGACTGGTACCTTCTCTCAGATCCATATTTATCTCATGTTGCGCCATCTCCTGAGTGCCAACAACCCGTTAAATAAAAATCACAAATCATGATTCAGATTTCATATATTCTTATTACTTTTCTGTATAGCACGATCTATTAAGTGAAAGAATTGTAACTATCCCTAAATGCCTCGTAGGCTTCTGATTATAAGTGTGGTACATAACACACACATAAGCAAGACTCTAATAGACACGACATTATGGACTCCTTGGGACATGACCTACTCTGATACCATGTTTGTCATCACCTAAAAGAAGGGGAGGCGCAACTGGCACTAGATACCATCATTGGCCAAGTAGGCCACTGAACATGCTAGTAAATTAGACTAGGTTCCAAAAGATCAAGAAGCTTAATGTCTGAAAAACTAAGCTTGGACAATTTAGGTCAAGATTTGCTCAACAATAAATCATATACATCAAGATAAGTAAACCAAAATGATAAAGTACTAGCTAGCAGACAGGTATGCAACAACATAGGTACAAGCATACACTATATATACATGTCAATCCTATGATTGGAGACTGAAAGGCACAAAAGAACCAACCCAAAATAATATGTACACAATAGTCTCTAAGAGAGTCACTAACACTGCCAGGACAAGGCCTCGACTATACCTAACTGTACAAAGAAAAGTTAGCATCATGTGAAAGCTCCAAGAAAGGGTGGAGCTTGCTAACTCACAGTTAAACTGGGCTCTTAGTGGAGGCGTAAATCAGAATCTCTATCAAGCCTGCATGCACAAAATAAAATACAGCGACCCCAATCTAAGGGACGTCAGTAAGAAGGAACATGTACTTGTATGTAAGGCAGGTAGTAAAATTATAGATACCTATTGTAAAAAGGGTATAGAAATACCACCTGTAACTAAAACTCAGGTAACCTTCATGGCAAACACTCAACCTCCAAATGATCAAATATACATGGTATGCTCGAGTAATCGCATGTCGTGAATATATATATAGATGCAAATGTATGACATACCCAACCAAATGCTAGAAACGGTGGTCCTTTCTGGTAGCTAATCGGCATCATATTTGCCAACCTGTGACCATCTATACCATATACATATATATAATCATTTGTGCAAATAGGCCCCATAACCTCCGATTAGAGCTCAAAGTCCATGCATGACGTGCAACGTATGGTATGAATGTTGAATGCACATATAGGCCATTATATGAATTTATCCAATCTTGACTCATTAGTACACTTATTCTCATAACATCAGTTTCATTGTCATTTAGCCAGTCTTGGATCAGTGGTATACTTATTTCTCATAACATTATATTTATTATCGTAGCATATACACATGACTCATAGGACCTTATATGTCTTAGACAACTTAACATTTAAAATGACATCTTAACTCTAAAAAAGTTCATAAAGGCACTTCAGCTAATACTTATACTTGGTTACATATCAATTAGTAAAAGAAAGTATCTAAAAAGAATCAAGTGACCTAGTAGTTTTTAGGAGCAATACACTGGAGATTATTGGAAGTCAACGTGTTACTTTATTTAAGTTCTTCAAATATGGTTTTAGCAAGGAAGAAGAACTATTATGAATACTACATTCCCCTCAGAATCTACATTTATTTTAATGACATTACACCAAGAAGACCAATGATGTGTTGTCAAATACAGCACGCTCGATGCTTAAAACTTAGGATTTTCTGTGTTCTCAATGCGATATTTGTGGGTTTTATATGCTTTTATTTTTAGATTTACAGGAAGACATGTTGGCAAAGCTTTGGGAAAAATTTTTAGAAGATTGTTCATTTTTGAGGATTTACGAGACCCTCTACGAATCGTAGAGCATTCTACAAGTCGTAGAGCTAGATTCATGACAAAATCCAATGAAGGTTGAATTCTGATGATCAGCTCAATGAGACATGCATACGAGTCGTAGAGCAATCTACGAGTAGTATTGATGGGTTTCATAAAGATTTTCAGTGAGGGACAAGTTAATGAAGCTAAAACTTACGAACATGTACTACGAGTTTTAGATCAGTATATGAGTCATGACGTTGTGTCATAGAAGAGAAGTCTGAAATCCTAGGAGTTGACTATGAGACCTCGACTATGGCTCGTAGATCACATAACGAGTCGTATAGACCTTTTATGGAGTCCACCGACCAGTTTTTCTATTTTATTTAGGATTGAATTATTATTATCATAGATAGTATTTTTAGGTTATTGTACAAGTAAGGACATCATTATTCAGTACTTGTATGGTTTGTACTTGGAGAACCCAATATTTGAGAGAGAAGATAGTGAGAAAACACTTGTGGGTAAATTTGATCTTGAAGGTCGTGATTCTCATTCTTTTTCGATTTGTTTGATTGTAATTTAATTGGATAAGTGTTTAATGGTGTTTTCTCAATTCATAATTTCTTCATCTACCCATAGCATGAGTAGCTAAATCCACAACTACGGTTATGAGAACCATGAAGAACTAACTTAGTGAACCCGGGTAATTTGCAATTATGGGAATGGGTATATGCATGTATTAATCAATTCTCTTTGTTTTCAAGTTTTATAATGGTGGCTAACATTAGAACCCGCCTAGTGTCACTAACTAGACCAAGGTAGTAATGAATAGAAAAAGAGATTGATTAACAGGATTCGATGATGTGTTCTCATCTAAATAACTGAATTGGGACAATGGGAGGTTGACTGAGACTTATAGAAAATGGTTAGTATTATACACTATGGATATAGAACAAGTCACATAGTGAAATTCGTCTTTCACTTTTGACCAAAGGTCTTGGTGAACTTACATTACCGTCCTGCATGCTATACACTAGACAAGAATTGGATTATCTGGTGATACTAAGTTGGGGAATCATAAGGAACATGATACCCTAGTTGCTCTCTATTATTCATTGTCTCTTGTGATAGTTCGTTTAGTTTACTTTCTTATTGATTATTACAAAACCCCCTTAAGGGAATTGAGTTGGTTAACTACTTGAATTGCTTATTAGTCAATTTGACTTGAGTCTACGTACTCTAGTGGGTTTGACCCTATCCTTGGTTAGGTTTTATATCTTGACAATATCAACTTTATCATCTAAAAAGGAGGTGTAACTTGGGTAACATCAACGATTTTGGCGTCGTTGCCAGGGAATAAGGCTAGACTTAGTTGAATTCACTAGTAATTGTAATTCGGGTGTTAATCCCTAGTTTCCTTTTTTTTACTTTTGTTGTCATTTTTTCATTGCAGTGTATACGAGTAGTGTATGCCCAACATTAGGAGTCAAGACAATCTCTTAACTTCATTTGATCTAGAGATCCAACGAATTGTAAGGAGAATGACCCAAGAAAATGCCAACAACTTAGCCAATGTAGGTTTGAATCGGGGTAATGATGATGATGATAGGAATGAGAACCTACCTCCTTTTTAGGACATTACATAGCACGAGAGTTCAATGGCAATGCTTATCAGTAGAATCAGTACTGGTTAAACCCCATGGCTATGGATGTGATGGGAGTTGTTGTGTTTCCACCACTATCGACTGAGATAAAGTTCATAGTCTCTAGTGGGTTACTTCAGATG
This sequence comes from Solanum medicagineum, assembly GCA_026153255.1. Lineage (NCBI taxonomy): Eukaryota > Viridiplantae > Streptophyta > Magnoliopsida > Solanales > Solanaceae > Solanum > Solanum medicagineum. The sequence goes on along the minus strand of JAPFFP010067669.1, from coordinate 8,226 downwards.
TTGCAGAACCATTGGTTATTTGCAGGCTTACCTTATAGGATCCACATAGCCACTTGCACAATGCGGCATTTGTTTGTAAGAGTGTGATAGGGACATAAAGTCTGTCTCTGGATGTTGTGGGACTTTGTGTCTTCCTATTGTTGCTCACAGGCAATGCTGCATGATGGCCATCTAGATCGCGTGGAGTTCAATCACTAGCGGGGAAGATTTGAAAAAGGCCTTTTTGGAGAGGTACTTCCCAAGATCAAAGAAGCTCTAGTTGAAGGATCAAATCAACAACTTTGAGCAACTTCTTGGTGATTCGATAAGCACTATCTGGGAGTGGTTTACTAAATATCTGAGGAGCATCCCTAACCACAAGATAGTTGATGATGCCTTGGTAAAGATCTTTACCGTGCCCGTGATGAGAACAGTCAGACTTGTGCTGACACTATCATAGGGGGCACATTTCTAGATCAACCATTTGTAAGGATCGCTGAGCGTATGGAGGAAGTGGTCAAGACAATCGTGCATGGAGACAGCGAGATAGAGCTTTTGTGAAGAGTTCATGTGCTATCAGTGTGAGTTTAGAGCTAGCCAAAATTAATTAAGAGATTATACAACAACTTGCTCGGCTTCGGACAAGCATGGATGTGGTGATCAAGCAGAACCAAGAGAGAGTGAATGCAATAGTTCACCAACCTCCACATGCACCCATGTAGGAGGAGCCATACTATGAGGAGGATGCATGTTTTGTGAATGATCAAACAGGGGGTTTCTGGACCAATTCCCAAGGTTCCAATTAGGACTATTAGCGCCAAGGTCAAGGAAACCAAGGTCAGAACTATGGTAGAGATGGAGCTTTCAGAGATAACCAAAGTGGTTACTATGATAGAAACAGGGATCCAGATGCAGATTGGTGTCACAAAGAAGGCTTCAGTAATGGTCCTCATGTGATACTACACAACCGTCATAGGTACAGGTAATTCCAGAATTGCAAAAATGTTTGATCGCTTGTTGATGAAGGTTTAGACACAAGATGAAACTCTAAGGGGCATAAAATAAGATATTTCTAGCATAAATCAGAAAATAAAGTCTCGTTTTGTGGCAGTTAAATATCTTAAGCAACAGTTTAGTCAAGTGTCAACTCAGTTGAATCAGCGTCAGAAGGGTACATTGCCTAGCAATATAATTCAAAATCCTAAGAATGAGGTGCAATGTATTGCAGTTACTACTCGAGGTGGCAAGATCATTATTAATCCTCCTATGACAGTTGATGAGAAAGATGTTTGTGAGGAGATAGTTGCAACAAAGGATGTGGATGAACGAGATGATTGTTGTGAGGATGGGGTGAGTGAAGCATCTAAAGAGCCACAGAAGTTTAAGCCTATCCTTAGGCCTCCTCCTCCTTTCCCTCAAAGAATCAGAAAGAGGGAGGAGGAAGACAAGTTCAAGCACTTTCTCTCCGTGCTTAAGAAGCTATCTGTCAACGTCCCTCTTATTGAGGCTTTGGAGAAAATTCCAGGCTATGCCAAGTATATGAAGGAATTGATCACCTAAAAGTGCACTGTGAGTTAGGAGCTTTCTCAAGAGCTTCAACATTGCAATGTTATCACTACGAAGTCCTTAACTCAGAAGCGTGAAGATCCAGGTGCTTTCACTGTACCTTGCACCATAGGTGATGTGGAGTTCGCAAGGCTACTATGTGATTTAGGTACAAGTATAAATTTGATGTCTCTTACAGTCTACAAGTAGCTTGGATTGGTAGTCCCTACACCTACTAGCATGCGGTTGTTAATGGTGGATGGAACGGTGAAGAAGCCTGTGGGGATACTCTATGATGTGTTGGTTAAAGTGGAGAAATTCATATTCCCTACAGATTATGTGATTCTTAATTGTGACGTTGATTTCAATGTCCAAATCACCTTGGGAAGACCATTCTTAGCCACTGGATAAGCTCTAGTGGATATGGAAACTAGTCAACTCAGGTTTAGATTGAATGATGAAGAAGTTGCCTTCGATATCTGCCAATCCATGGAGCATCCAGATGAGCCGAAGAGTAAAGTCTGGGCAATTAGTGAAGTCTGAGTAGCCAATTTGCCTAAGTCGTGCCATGACAATAAATCAGGAGCTACTTGGGAGGCAACCCAAGGTTTTTTTATGTTATTGCAAAGCCATAGGTTCATTTTAAAATTTTTGGATTCATAGGTAGTTGTTTTTGTTTATTTTGATCGCAATTTTTGACATTGGTTTGGTTGCATATTAGGTAATTGTGTATTCATGAAGAATATGTAGGTACATCAGTTCAAGTTTCTATGACTTGGTCTATGAGTCGTACAACAGACTGTAGCTCGTACTCCATCTCGTAAGGATTTCCAGTGAAGCAAAAAAATTGTTCACTCCAATCCATGAGCCAACTTTATGATTTATAGATTAATATACAAGTCATAAATAGGGTTTGTGGACCTCAAGTAAGTTTTTGAAATTTTGCTAAGTGTTGAGGGTTCTAAAACCATGACTTATGAGTCATAGATTCATCTACGACTCGTAATCGGGTTTCACAGACCTAGGACCAATAATTTAATCAGTTGACCCGGTAAAAGTATAAAAGGAGTGGTCAAATTATTTTGACCCCTATTTGACCTAAATTTACCAAACCTACCCAATCTTTCCCTTTCCCTCTGATTTCCGACCACTGACGCTCAATTTTCTGCTGAGATTTCCGACTACCATAGGGTTTGTGCTTATTCACCACCTCTCTTCTCTTCAAGTTAATCTCCACTTTTGGTATGTTCTTGGTTTAATTTTGATTCTTAACTTGTCTTATTCTTAATTGATTGGTTTGTTAATTATTATGGATTTGTGTTTAGACATGTAACCTTTGAGTGAATTTCAATTATGATTACGTGAAATAGGGTTGCCCTTGGTATAATTGATCAATTAAATCTGGAATTAGTTATTGTGGACTTGTGATTGTTAATTGTTGTGCCCATTGAATTATCCACCTTGTTTGTTATTGAATGATGTTAAATGGTTTGTGTTTGATGAACTGATGGGTGTTAGCATGGGTACATGATTTTGTGTAAGTCTAATAGGAATGGTTGGAACCATAGGTTTATTCATGTTTAATAATTTTTGATGGGGTGAATATATGTTGAAATTATTGGCTGAAGGGTTGTATGATTGAATTCATGTGGGGGCGTGTATTCTTGCTTTGATGCTGGTAGATTTAATTGTTGAAAATGTCTTTTGGGGTCCGTGTTTTGAACTTCTGGTCTACAAGAGTACTTTATGACTCGTAGTGTTCACTACAACTCACAAAGGGGCTTTCATAGAGCACTGCTGCCACTGAACTCAGATGATTTTCGTATTCAATTTCTTATTTCATGGGGCTAACCATGGTACATTTATGTCTATGTTTCAGGTATTATGGCCCCAAAAGGTAGACATGCTGGGATTGAGGCTCTGAGGAGAAAGCTCAGGGATGATCCTTCAGATGGCTAGCATTCTGGTAAGGAGTAGTCCCCTCAGCCGAGTGGCTCATTACAGATACTTGATGCTCGGCCAAACCTAGTAGCTTTTGTACCACAAACCAGAGTAGCCACCAAAGCTGGGTGGATTCAAGCTTTAGTTGCTAGTACTTCCCAGTCTGAAGAGGGAGGTAGTGATGAGAGTAGGAGCATCATGCCACAGATGACTCCGTCAGGAGAGAAGTCCAATTCAGAGGAAGGCTCTGAGGATAGAGGAGATGTTGAGTCCTCCATCGCACCATTTTCATCATTATCACCAAATGCGAATGCCAATTGGTGGTGCATCTAGGGCATGGATAAGATCTTCAGAGAGAGCATGCAACCCAAGGAGCAGGGCAAGCCTACCCGCTCTATCTATGAGAAGCCCAGGGTGATAGCAGATGGACTTAGTCGTGTCCCCAATCTATAGGACATGATGATTCGTTATGGGCTCATGTGGCTGACAGAGCCTCTTGGTCGGTGCTCCCCAATTCTAACGAGGGAGTATTATGCATCCGATGTAGCCACAATCCAACGTTCTCTTCCCAAGGGGAAGAAACATCTCACTCAGCCCAGGCTGACAGAGACACGAGTGAGGGGTCGACGAGTCGACATATTTGAGGAGACCATCTGTCGTATGCTTCTCGGTCCCTAGTACTATGCCCCCAGATCTACAGCGGAGTTCGACTACAGGTTGGGGCAGGCAAGAAGCCTATTGATCATGAAGGATCCTGAGCATCGGACTACAGTTTTCAGTTGGGTGGCTAGTCATATTGAAGAGCAGGGTCCGAAACCTGCTTGGGTCACCACCTACATGGAGCCTATCATCAAGGCTTCACTTAGCTTTCCCGCCAAATTTTTGTAGGCCATTATTCCATCACGCATCTGGATGACTTTGGTAGATACTACTCTTATGCCAAAGTGTGCGATTTTGGTTGGTAGAATCTTGGCTGGCTATGATATAGATTGGGCTTGCCTCATTGCCAAGCAGATACAAGAGGCTGTATTGAAGAGGGCTACCTCCATCCTGTTCTCTTGATTAATCTATAGACTATATGTCGATTCTAGGGTGGAGATACTACATGAGCTAGACCGGTTGGTAGAGGCCCAGCACAATTTGGAGCCCAGCCTGATCAAGGCAGATGAGAACCGAATGGCACTCCGGCGAGCACAGCCTCCACATCCGGCATAGATGTTCACCCCAGCGCCACTGCCTAAGGGTACTGAAAAGACACCATTACTGCTGCTACGACTACAGAGGAGAGGCTCCAGCCACATGGTGCAGATGATGAGAAGAGGCCCATTATTGTTGCTACAACATTAGAGGCCATTACTTCATAAACTCCTACATCGGGCATAGTCTACGTGTCTGTCGATTCTATTCAGGGCATGGTGCGAAGAATAGCACATGTTGAGTCCTAGTTGACTCAGCTTTTCTAGCAGATTAGGCCATGGGTCTGGCAGGATATTTCGGACTCAGAGGATCGGAGCCAGGCATTCACTATTTCAACTATTCAGGACCAAATTTCTGCGGTCGATTCCTACATTGATGCCTTCGAGGAGAGGGTTCAGAAGAGATTAGTTGAGGCCGGGCCTTCAGATTTGTCAGCCATGTAGTCGGAGGTCCAACAACTCTGGGCTAATATGAAATCACTAGCGACACCGATTACATTACCAGAGACGACATCTCCGATGCCGATGTTGGATTTATTTGCCTCTAAGGAGCCTACAGTGATAACCTTTGGGAAGGGACCTTGCATGGATGAGGAACTAGATGAGACAAATGTACATACAAGGCTCTTAGACAATAAGGAGTAGGATCTCGAGCGTGCATTGAGAGAGTTGGGGTGTGAGGCGTAGATAGACGAGCTCGAGAAGAGGATCAGTTGAGGGGTAATGGCCCCTCTGGACAGAGAACCATCGCGAAGGGGACTACCTCACAAGGAGAGAGTGGCCAGGCTCAGCCATAGACTGGCGCTTAGGCGCCCAGGTATTGTTTTTGACCCCTTAGATTCTATTTTTGCTTGATTTTTTGCATTGGGGATAATGCATATCTTTTTCGATGGGGTTTGGGTAGTTATGTGCCTCAGTGAAGTCTGAGTAGCTTATGGTCCATAACTACCCCAATTTTTTATCCTGAGGTTTTCTTGCCTTCGTCTTTCTTCCTCTTGGATATTTAGTTTCTATTGAACTGGCACGTTTAGGATGTGCAGATAATATGTGTAGCATATAGTACTAATACTTGTGGAATATAGCATGTTTTTGTGTTTTATTTTGAAAAATGATACCCACCAATTTTTTTGATTTATAGTTAGATAGTAACTATGCATATTTAGGTGTTTGACAATATTTGTTCTGATAAGTGAGGTTAAGTTGAGATAAGAAACATGATCTGTGAGTCTTGTGTTGATAATGTGTGTTGGTCCATGAGAGTGTGAGCTTATTTTACTAGATTCATATATTTTGTTATAATTTAGAACTTTCCCTGCTGCTCTAAGTTAGATTGTAGATTGAATGGATTTGGAAAGGATCTTAGGCCTTTATTCTATTAATAGTCCACTTTAGCCTAAAAAATTACCAACCGAATGATGATTTATCCCTTGTTCCAAATATTTGAGCCTTACATGTATCAATCTTTTAAAACACATATTAGCCTAGATTTATCTAGTGAAAAATCCTGAAACGGGCCATGGTCTTTCCTTGAGCATTGTGAACCTTGACTGAGCCAAAAAGCCTAAGTTAAGGGTGGCTACCAAGAGTGGCCCTGGTTCGAAGGAGACATATTGTGTACTTCAATGCAAGCTAAAAGCCTAAGTTGAGGGTGGCTAGTGTAAGGGTAAAAGCACCAAAATAAGGGGGAGAGTCAGGAATGAAGAGAAAAGGAAGAAAAATCATGTACAGGGTGCAAGAAAAATAAAAGATGGTCTTCGATTGAGTTATAAAAGCAAAAAGAAGCATAAAAATAAGGCAAAGGCGCTGAAAAATGTGAGGAATGCACCGGGAAAAGCTTGAATGAAGGAAAAGGGAGAATAAGGTGAAAATGACAAAGTTAGTGAGGCAAAAGTGTAGAAAAACACAATTTCAAGGACGGTCATTAGTCACTATTTTCCTAAAATATCACACGAAAGCCCCTGAGCCTATTTTACAAGCCTATAAAGTCGTAGAATAATCCTAGTCCTGTTAGTTCAAGTTTTGAGTCATGAGTATAGGGTCAAGCCTATGTTATGAGTCATTATGAATGAATGTCTTTGTGAGATTGAGTGTTTTTCCACAGTCCCAAAGGTTAAAACATGAAAATCATCATTGAGGTCAAATATGGGACTTCTTTTTGTGAGGGCACTTGCATTGCATTATTAGCATTTGACATATTCAGTGATTATAGACTGTTGATAGCCCCTTGCTTGTCATCGTTGTGTTGTCACATGCACTAGTTCACATTGATTTGCTAAATAGCTATCTAATCCTGTTTTGAAAAGCTAATGTGGGTATCTGAGTTTGAGATTTAAATGATATATGCCATTGAGTTGAGTTCTGTGTGTTACTATAATGTTTATATAGATTGAGTCATTGTTTGAGGACAAGCAACAGTTTTAAATTGAGGGTGTTGATGTGTTGTCAAAATACAACACTTTTGACACTTAAAACTCAGGATTTTGTGTGTTCTCAATACGATATTTGTGGGTTTTATGTGTTTTTGTGTTTAGATTTGCAGGAAGATAGGTTGGCCATGCTTTGGGGAAAAATTACAGAAGATTGCTAGTTTTTGAGGACTTACGAGACCCTTTACGAATCATAGAACATTCCACGAGTTATAGAGTCAGATTCGTGACAAATTCCAGTGAAATTTGAATTCTAAAGATTAGCTCAACAAGACGCAAATATGAGTCATAGAGAAACCTACGAGTCGTACTGATGGGTTTCATGAAGATTTCCAGTAAGGAACAAGTTGATGAAGCTGTAACCTATGAACATGCATCACGAGTCATAGATCAGCATACGTGTTATGAAGTTGTGTCGTAGAAGAGAAGTCCAGAATCCCAGGAGCTGACTGCGAGTCCCCAACTACAACTCATAGATCACATTACGAGTCGTAGAGACCTTTCGTGGAGTCCGCCAACCTATTTTTCTATTTTATTTATGACTTAATTGTAATTACTATAGATAGTAATTTTAGGTTATTGTTCAAGGGAGGATATCATTATTCAGTACTTTTAGGGTTGTATTTGGAGAACCCAATACTTGAGAGAGAAGATAGTGAGAAAACACTTATGGGTAAATTTGATCTTGAAGCTGGTGATTCTCATTCTTCTTCGATTCGCTTGATTTCAATTTAGTTGGGTAAGTGTTATATTATGTCTTCTCAATTCATAATTTCTTCATCTATCCATAGCATGAGTAGCTAAATCCACAACTAGGGTTGTGGGAACCATGAAGAACTAACTTAGTAAACCAAGGTAATTTGCAATTCTTGGAACGGGTAGATGCATGTATTAGTCAATTCTCTTCGTTTACATGTTTTCTAATGGTAGCCAATATTAGGACCCGCCTAGAGTTACTGACTGGACCAAGGTAGTAATGAATAGGAGAAGAAATTGATTAATAGGATTCGATGATGTGATCTCGTCTAATCAACCGAACTCGGCCAAGGGGAGGTTGATTGGGACTTATAGATAATGATTAGTATTGCACACTATGGAGATTGGATTTGCCTCTCACCTTTGACCAAAGGACTTGGTGA
>JAPFFP010067643.1:0-25087 GCA_026153255.1 Solanum medicagineum | reverse complement strand
AGTTTTTTAAGGATGTTGAGTTGGGGAATCATGGGGAATATAAATCCTAAATTGCTCCCCAAAATTTTTTGTCCCTTTTTTTCGGTGTTTTTGTTTAATTTTTTATTAATCCTTGCAAACCCCCCCCCCCCCCCCCCCACTTGGGGAATTAAGTTAGTTAATACTTGAATGTTTATTAGTCAATGAATTTGGAAGTCTTCATATTCTCTGCGGGATTCGACCCTAAGCTTGGTTAGGTTTTATATTTGACAATGACTTCTTTATCATCCAAACGAGAGATGTAACTTGGGTGTGATCAATGATTATGGTGCCGTTGCCAGGGAATGAGACTAGACTTTAATTGAATTCACTAGTAATTGTAATTCGAGTGTCAATTTCTTAGTTCCCTTGTATTTTAATTTTGTTTTTGTTTTTGTTTTGTTTCTTTATAGGGTATACTAGGTTGTGTATGCCCAAACTAGGAGACAAGAAAATCCCTTAACTTCACTTGATCCAGAGATCCAACGAATTACAAGAAGAATGGGTCAAGAGAATGCTAACATCGCGGGTAATGCAGCCTTGAATCAGAATGTTAATGATGATGATCAGAATGACAACCCACTTCTTTTGAAGAATATTCCACAGTCTAGGAATTTCAATAACAATGCTTACAGGTGGAATCAATATAGATTGAACCCCCATGGCTATGGATATAACCGGGGCGATTATGCTGCCACCACTACCGGCTGACAAAAAGTTCACTGTTTCTAGTGGGTTACTTCAAATGCTGCAAAACTCATAGATTATTTGTGGGCCAACCATTGGAGGATCCAAATAGCCACTTGCACAACTTGGCATTTGTTTGCAAAAGTATGATGGGGACACAAAATCTATCTATGGATGTTGCGGAGCTTCATGTTTTCCCATTATCTCTTATGGGAAATGCTGCGATATGGCTAACTGAGCTTTCACAGAGTTCAATTGCTAGTTGGGTAGATTTGGAGAAGGCTTTTTTGGAAAGGAACTTCCCTATATCGAAGAAGCTCAAGTAAAAGGATCAAATCAACAACTTTGAGCAACTTCCTAGTGATTTAATTAGTACTATGCGGTAGCTATTTACTAAGTGTTTGAGGAGCGACCCTGACCACAAAATAATTGATGATGCCTGGGTGGAGATCTTTTACCGTGCCCTTGATGATAATAGCCAAGCTAGTGTTGATACTATAATGGGAGCATGTTTCTAGATCAACCATTTGCAAGGATTGTCGAATGTATGGAGCAAGTGGTCAAGACTAATAGTGCATGGGGACAATGGGATAGAGCTTCTATGAGGATTTCATGTGTTGTTAATGTTGGTTTAGAGCAAGCCAAGATCAATGAAGAGATTATGCAACAATTTGCTCAACTTCGCACAAGCATGGATGTGGTGATCAAGCAGAACCATGAAAGAGTAAATGCAGTAGTTCACCAACCTCCACGTGCACCTATGTACGATGAGCCTTATTATGAAGAGGATGCTTATTTTATGAAAGATAAGATGAGGGGTTTCTGGACCAATTCCCAAGGGTCCAATCAGGATTATTGGTGCCAAGGTCAAGGAAACCAAGGTCAGAAGTATGCTAGAGATGGAACTTATAGAGACAACCGAGGTTGTTACTATGAGAGGAATATGGGTCCTGAAGCAGATTGGGGTAGAAGAGATGGTTTCAGAAATGGTCTACATGTGCCACCACATAACCGAGACACCAGTATAATGAATTCTAGAATTGAGGAGATGTTCGATCAGTAGTTGAAGATGTCCGAGACATAAGATGAACCTCTAAGGGGCATGAAATCCAATATTTCAAGCATTAATCAAAAGACAGAGTCTCATTTTGTGGCCATTAAATAGCTTGAGCAATAATTTGGTCAAGTGTCAACTCAATTGAATGAGTGTCCGAAGACTACATTGCCTAGCAACATAGTTCAAAATCCAAAACATAAAGGGCAATATATGGCGATTACTACTAGAGGTAGCAAGAGTACCATTGATCCTCTTATGCTGGTTAGGGTAGAAGATATTCGTAAGAAGATAGTTGCAGGTAAGGATGTGGTTGAAGGAGATGATTGTGTGAAAGATTGGGTAACTGAGGTAGCTAAAAAGCCATAGAACTATAAGACTGTCCCAAGGGCTCCTCTTTCTTTCCCTCAAAGACTCAAGAAGAGGGAGGATGAAGGCAAGTTCAAACACTTTTTCTCTATGCTTAAGAAACTATCCGTCAACATCCCTTTGATTGAAGCTTCGGAGAAAATGCCAAGTTTTGCAAAATATATGAAGACTTGGTTACTAAGAAGCGGACAGTGAGTCAAGAGCTTCAACATTGTAGTGCTATCACTACTAAGTCATTGGCTCAAAAGTATGAAGACCCAAGTGCTTTCATTATACCTTGCTCTATAAGAGATTAGAGTTCGCAAAAGAACTTTTTGATTTGGGTGCTAGTGTCAATTTGATGCCTCTTGCGATTTTCAAGAAGCTTGGTTTGGTCGCCCCAACTCAAACTAAAATATGGTTGTTAATGGAAGATAGAACATTCAAGAAACCTGTGGGGATACTCTAGGATGTATCGATGAAAGTTGAAAAATTCATATTCCCTGCAGATTTTGTGATTCTTGATTGTGAGGTTGATTTTGAAGTTCCTACTATTTTGGAAAGGCCTTTCTTAGCTACTGGTCGTACCTTGGTTGACATGGAGAAAGGTCTGCTCAAGTTCGGATTTAAGAATGATGAGGGCATGTTTAATGTGTGTCAACAAGTAAGGAGGGACAATGATGTGAGAGTTGTTTTAGTTATTGAGATTGTTGATGAGGATGAGCCAGAGGTACCACTTGAGCTAAGACTAGGTGTTGACACTTTGGAGGCAGTATTGATGAACTTTAATAGTGATGGTATCCAAGAATATGAGAAGCCAGTAAATGCTCTAGGGGTGTCTTTTGGTCCCAGACGCCAAACTAAACTAGAGCTAGACTTGCAGAATCGGGAGTCACCACCCACAAAGCCCTCCATAGAAGACCCACTAGCGTTAGAATTGAAAGCACTTCCGGCATATTTGATATGCATTTTTCGGAGTCAACAACACTTTGTCGATCATAATAACTTCAGATTTGATAGTGAGCAAGCAGATGCCCTTGTAATCATGCTCAAACAATTTAAGCAGGCCATCGGATGGACTATTGCAGACGTTATTTGTAACCCTCCTGGGGTATGTACACACCAAGTCCTGTTAGTTAAGAACTACAAGACAAGCATTGAGCATCAAAGGCACAAAGAGATTATTAAATGGTTGGATGAAGTAGTAATCTACCCAATCGTCGATAGTGAATGGGTAAGCCCGGTACAGTGTGTTCCAATGAAAGGGGTATCACAGTGGTACCTAATGCTAATAATGAATTAATCCCTATGAGGCCATTCACAGGTTGGAGGGTGTGCATGGATTATAGAAAGCTCAATGTCTTAACAAAGAAGGATCACATTCCTATGTCATTCATGGATCAGATGCTTGACAGACTAGTAGAAAAGGGGTGGTACTATTTTTTTGACGGGTATTTTGTCTATAATCAGATCATCATCGCTCCGAAGGATTAGGAGAAGACCATTTTTGCATGCCCTTATGGCACCTTTTAATTTAAGAGGATGCCATTTAGGTTGTGCAATGCACCAGCAATATTTCAGAGATGCATAATGTTCAGCTTCTCAGACATTGTGGAGAATACTATTGAGGTCTTCATAGATGATTTTAATGTGGTTGGAAACTCATTTGAGAATTGTTTGGCACACCTGTATGATGTGTTGCAAAGATGTGTAGAAAGTCATTCGGTGCTAAACTAGGAAAAGTGTCATTTCATGGTGAAAAGGGGTATTGTGTCGGGCCACAGGATATCTGGCAAAGGCATTTAGGTTGACAGAGCTAAACTTGAGGTGATTGAGAAGCTTCTACCACGCATCTCAGTAAAGGGTGTGAGGAGTTTATTAGGACATGCAGGATTCTATCGAAGCTTCATAAAAGATTTCTCCAAAATTTCACACCCATTATGTAAATTATTGGATAAAGATGCTAAGTTCATGTTTGATGATGCATGTATGCAAGCCTTTTAAGAGTTAAAAAAGAGGTTAATCTCAGCACCAATTATTGTGGCTCCATACTGATCCAAACCCTTTGAAATCATGTGTGATGCAGGTGCGGTCGCTCTCGGTGTATTATTGGGACAACACAAGGAGAAGATATTACACCCCATGTATTATGCCAACAAAGCCCTAAATATAGCCCAGAAGAATTACACTATCACTGAATAAGGGTTACTTGCATTGGTCTTCGCATTCGAAAAGTTCAGATCGTATCTGTTGGGAGCCAAAGTGATAGTTCATATAAACCACTCAGCACTTAAATACTTGATAGCTAAAAAGGATGTAAAGCCAAGGTTGATAAGATGGGTGTTTCACTTGCAAGAGTTCACCTTTGATGTCATTGACAAAAAAGGGACTGAAAATCAAGTTGCAGATCACTTATCCAGATTAGAATATAGGCAATGATGAAATTTGATGATGGACTGGAGATAAATGATTTCTTTCCTGATGAAAGAGTGTTTGCTGCATTGCATGATCTTATACCTCAGTTTGCAAATGATGCAAATTACTTGATGGGTGATATTGTGCCACCCGACTTAAACAGACATCAATCTCAAAAGTTTATACATGATGTGAGGAAGCTCTTTTGGGATGATCCATATTTATTCCATGTATGTACTGATGGGATTATTCGTCACTATCTTCCTGAGGTCGAAATGATGAGTATACTTGAGGCATGCCACTCGTCATTGATGGGTGGACATCATAGTGGGATTTGAACAACCCATAAGATTTTATAATATGGGTATTATTTGCCTAGAATCCACCAAGATGCCCATGACTATACCAAAGCTTGTGATAGTTGCCAAAGAGAAGGTGGGGTTACTCGCAAGCATGAGCTCCCTCTAAATCTTATTTTAGTGACTGAGTTGTTTGATGTATGGGGGATAGATTTCATGAGACCATTTGTTAGCTCACATGGAAACAAGTACATCTTAGTTACTGTGGATTACGTATCAAAGTGGCTGGAGCTTGGGCTCTACCTAACAATGAGGGTAAAAGTGTCACAGCATTCCCACAAAGGAATATCTTCTCGAGGTTTGGTACTCCTTGGGCTATCATCAGTGATGGAGGTTCTCACTTCTGTAATAGACCTTTTAAATCTCTTCTTGAAAAATATGGAGTGAAATATAAGGTGGCGATGCCTTATCATCCCCAAAAATGTGGGCAAGTGGAAGTGTCAAATAGAGAAATTAAATAGATTTTATCTAAGACTGTGAATGCAAACTGAACAGATTGGTCTTGGAAGATGGATGATGCATTATGGACATACTGGTCTGCATTCAAGACCCTTATAGGCATGTCCCCATATCAACTTGTTTCTGGAAAGGCATGTCATTTACCAGTGGATCTTGAGCATCAAGTAATATGGGCATTAGAGAAGTTGAATCTGGATTGGAATGATGCAGCTACCTCTAGATTGAGCCAACACAATGAGTTTGATGAGTTTTGATTGAAAGTATATGATAGATCAGTCTTGTATAAGCAAAGAACTAAGATACAACAAGACTGCCACATAGAAAGTCGCCAATTCACACCAGGGGACTTAGTTCTACTCTTCAATTCTAGACTAAAGTTGTTCCCTAGGAAGCTCAAATCTAGATAGTTGGGACCCTTTCGGGTAGCATGCGTCTTTGATCATGGAGCCATTGAATATGAGAGACAAAATGGAGGTACTTTTAAAGTAAAAGGCCAAGTCAAGACATACCTTAGAAATGTGGAAGAGATCAAGACGATTGAAGAATGGAATCTTGAGGAAGTCTGAGTACTCCTGATATCTATGTCGTGCCGCAACTATAAATCAGGCACTACTTGTATGGCAACCTAAGGTGGACTATGGCGCTTAGGTGCCGAGGTATGTTTTTTACCCCTACTATTCTATTTTTGCTTGATTTGGTGCATTGAGGATAATGCAAAACTTTTTTGATGGGGTGTGGGTAGTTATATGCCTTGGTGAAGTCTGAGTAGTTTATGGTCCATAACTACCCCAAATTTTGATCTCGAAGTTTTCTTGCTTATGTTCTTTTTCCTCGTGGATATTTAATTTCCGTTGAACTAGCATGTTTAGGATTTCTAGATAATATTTGTAGCATATAATACTAATACTTATGGCATATAGCATGTTTTTATGTTTTGTTTTGAAAATTGGTACCCACGAACAATTTTTGATTAGTAGTTAAATGGAAACCATGCATGTTTGGGTGTTTGGCAATAGTTATTCTGATAAATGAGGGTAATTTGAGACATGAAGCATGATCTATGAATTGCTTGTTGATAATGTATTGCAATGTCATATGAGTGTGAGCTTAGTTTGCCAGATTCATGTATTTTGTGCTAATTGAGAACTTGCCCTGTTACTCTAAGTTAGGTTGTAAATTAAATGGATTAGGAAGGGATCTTAGGCCTTTATTCTTTAAATTAGTCCACTTTAGCCTAAAATGACCAACCAAATAAAGTTTTATCCCTTGTTCCAAACATTTGAGTCTTACATGTACCAATTCGTTCAAAAACACCTAATTAGCCCAAGCTTGTCTAGTGAAAAACCTTGAGATTGGCCTTGGTCTGTCCTTGAGCATTGTGAATCTTCATTTAGGCAAAAAGCCTAAGTTGAGGGTGGCTACCAAAAGGCGCCCTGGTTTGGAGAATAGATATTATGTGCTTCAATATATGCTAAAAGCCTAAGTTGAGGGTGAACGGTGTAGGGGTAAAATCACAAAAATAAGTGGTGAGTTGGGAATGAGGAGGAAAAGAAAGAAAATCATGTACCGAGTGCAAGAAAAAAAAGATGCCTTAGATTGAGATTAAAAGCAAAATGAAGTGTAAAGATGAGGCGAAAGCTGAAAAATGAGAAGAAATACCCGAAAAAGCTTGAATGTTGAAAAGGGGAGGAGAAGGTGAAAATATTCAAGTCGTTAAGGTAAAGTGATGAAAAACGTAGTTCAAGGATGGCTATTAGTCACTATTTCTTTCGAAATGCCATACCAAAGCTCTTTGAGCTTACGTTACAAACCTAGAGAGTCGTAAAGTGATCCTAGTCCAATTGGTTGAAAATCTGAGTCATGAGTATAGGGAAAAACCTATGATATTAGTCATTATGCATTAGTATCTTTTGTGATAGTGAATGTGTTTGCACAGTCCCAAAGCTAAATTTGAAATCATCATTGAGTGTCAAAAATGAGACTTCTTTTTGTGAAGGCACTTGCATTGCGTTGTTAGCATTTGACTTGTTCAGTGATTATGGACTGTTGATATTTCCTTGCTTATCATAGTTATGTTGTCAAATGCACTAGTGTGTTTTGGTTTGCCAAATAGCTATCTCATCTTATTTTGAAAAGTTGATATGGGTACCTGAATTTGAATTGTATGTGATGTATGCCATTGGGTTGACGTATGTGTTTTGCTATATTATATATATAGATTGAGTGGTCGCTTGAAGACAAGCAATAATTTTAAGTAGAGGGTGTTGATGTTCTGTCAAAATATAGTACATTTGAAGCTTAAAACTTAGGATTTTGTATGTTTTCAACGCGACATTTATGGTTTTTATATGTTTTTGGTGTTTATTTGTAGGAAAGTAGGTTGGCATATTTTTTGGGAAAAATTTGCAGATTCTTCTAGTTTTTGAAGGTTTACGGGACCCTCTACGAGTCGTAAAGGATTCTACAAGTCATAGAGTGGTTTTCATGGAGATTTTCAGTGAAGTTTGAAGATCTGAAGTTCAACCACACGAGACCTCTTTACGTGTCGTAGATCACTCTACGAGTCGTGTAGAGTGGTTTCATAAAGAATTCCAGTGAGATTTTGTGAAGGACCAATTAATGCAAATGAAGTTTATGACAACATAATATGAGTCATAAGTCAATCTACGACTCGTGAAGTGGATCCATAGCAGTGAAGTCCAAGATCTTAAGAGCTAAACACGATACCCCGATTACGACTCGTAAGTCAGTTTACGAGTCGTAAAGGCCTATCGTATAAAGTCACCGACCAATTTTTCTAATCTTTTAGAACTTGTTTGTAAATACTATAAACAGTAATTTTTAGGCCATTATCCATAGAGTACAGTAGAAAGGATGTCATCAGAGAGTATTTTTTAGGATTTTACACTTGGGGACAAAATATTAAAGAGGAGAGAATACACTTGTGGATCCATTGTATCGTTCAATCTTATGATTCTCAATACAATTTGGGTTTGCTTGTTCTTCAATCCTATTGAGTAATTGATTAATTATGTTTTCTCAATTCATAGTTTCTTTATCTACCCATAGCATGAGTAGCTAAATCCACAACTTGGGGTTGTGGGAAACATGATGATCTAACCAAATAAACCTGGATAATTTGCAATTCTTGGAATCGGTATTTACATGTATTAATCAATTCTCTTCATTTTGCATGTTTTCTAGTAGTGGCCAACATTAGAACTTACCTAGTGTTACCTTTCCGATCCAAGCAGTAATGAATAGGAAAAGAGATTGGCTAATAGGATTCGAAGATTTGTTCTCGTCTAATTAACCGAACTAGACCAAGAGAAGGTTGACTGGGACTATTGGTAATGGTTAGTCTTGCACGCTATGGAGATGGGCCAAGTCACATAGTGAAATCCACCTCTCACATTTGACCAAAAGGCTTGGTGAACTTTAATTACCGTCCTACATGCTATACTTAGTCGAGAATTAGGTTATTTGGGGATATTGAGTTGGTGAATCATGGGGAACACAATTCCCAAGCTGCTCTCTATTATTGATTGTCTCTTGTTTTAGTTAGTTTAGCTTAATTTCTTATCAATCATTTCAACCCCCAGTTTTTGGGGAATTAAGTTAGTTAATACTTGAATTGTTTATTAGTGAATCAATTTGGAAGTCTTTGTATTCTCTGTGGGATTCGACCCTAACCTTTGTTAGGTTTTATATTTGACAACGACCGCTTTATACTCCAAAAGAGAGGTGTAACTTCGGCGTGATCACCTTATTGACGCAGTTCTAGTCTTAACACTTGCATAAATGTCTGGCTTCCTGATTGTTGATTCACATGATTAAAATTACCTAAACAGGGTTGCACGCCTCTATCGGCCTACCATTATTGACTGCCTAGCTACATTGTTCAGCAGTGATAGACACATCAATAAAGGTGCTTTAATGTATTATGAACCAAGCGAGGTGTAAGGGTAGTTGTCATGGATCTCCCTTACATGTATCAATCTAGTCTCCTAGTCGAACAAGCTCCCTACACTACTATGTTCTATTCGTTCCAACATCTCTCGAATCCAAAATGAGCAAAAAGTTTACTCCCTAGTTGGCCAGAATTTGAAGTATAGATAGAAGTAGTATAAGAGTAGTCTATAGAAACCCATTCATATATAGTAAAAAACAAGAATTAAAATATTTTCTGTGGTTACAATCCTAGAATATGGAAGAATTTGCCATGCATCATAGTTTTTAACATCAAGAATGGGCTAATAATCATTAACAACTAAGAATCAAAAGTAAAAACTAACCAAAATAACCCTAGAAAAGAGTTTTCAGTCGTCTCTACTCTGCTCTGTCAAAAACCAGTTATGAAACCTAAAGTTAAAAACAAAATATAACCTAAAAATCCCGTGATTTGATTTTACACCTACATATTCAAAGTGTGCGCGATGCGCACCCCCATGTTTTGAGATGATTTTCGCTTCACATGCTGACTGGGCTAGTTTCCCTCTTTTTTGTGAAAGTCCGCGATGCGAATTGTGCCTTTTTCCTACTTTGTGCCTTTTTCTCGAAGTTTTTAGATAGCAAAGCTTTTCGCTAGGTCTGCATCGCGCACATAAGCACTTTTGCTGAGTTAACTGATTTTTTTCTTCAATTATGCAGCTTTGTTCTTCCTCATGGTCCAGGTATGAGTCCAGACTAGCATAATCTTATTAAAAACTTTCAAAAACACAAACAATAGGCGCACTCGACCGTAGATTAGAAAAATAAATTAAATCACCCTAAAAACACCTAGACTCTATGTATTTATCCTCTACCAAGGCTCTATTTATGGGTATTTTTGGCAAGCTAGGTATATAAATACGCCTAAGATCAGTCGCTCACCATCCGGGTTCGGCTGGACACGGAGCTCCTCAAGTGAACCACTAACCTCGGAGGTACCCTAATCTCCCGAGGGCTCATCTTGCAATCTATGCTTCAAGGGTCTGATCTCATCTTTCTTATGTTTTGATGCCCATAGTACCTGAAATGTACATATTTAGCAAACATGGTTATCCCCACAAGTTAAGGAATGAAAAGCATAAATATTTCAAACATGCTTACAGATGGGTCTACGAAGGCACTTTTACAAACCGTAGAAGGCCCTCGTAGAAATAGAGTGCATAAATTTTGGCTACTGAAAGTGCATCTACAAGATCAAATATGACCCGCAGAATAATATGTGAATCATAGACTGAGTCGTAGATGTAATCCAATATTGAATTTTTGCAGGTAGGAATCAACGAGACTTGTCTACAAGTCGTAGAAAAGTCTACGGCTCGTAGAAGGTCTCATTAGACAAGTCTACGGCTCGTAGAAGGTCTCATTCGATAGAATCTCAAAAACTACAAGTTTTAAGAATTTCATACGAGGGGCAACTACGGGTCATGGCATGTTCCACGGGCCATAGAAAACACTTGTGAGTGAAAAACCTCGAACGTTGAATTTCTAAGTCTATTCACATCTTTAACAATTAAATCCACATCAAAGCAAGTAATGATGTACCCCCACATAATTTCTATAGATACCCAACACCCCACATACAATGTTTACATACATCCCCATTGAATCTCGTCTACATGTTTCCCCAAGCTAACCGACCATATTTGAATTTATAAATACCAAATCACCCACATGTAATCACATATCGATTTTTAAGCAATATAGATAATTCAATTCAAAAAACATGTGGCGACAAGGTTTTCATATACTATCATTCAAACCCATCAACATGGCCACACACACAATTTTTCAGCTTTTTACATAATTGAAGCATTGGCAACACGTTAGTCATGTTTAAATTCTAGGCAAAAACAATGGCAAACATGGATTCCTACCTATTCTAATCAGATTACCATACCCATAAACTAATTATAACCTATAACATCAATATCGGTATTTAAAAGGATTTTAGGATAAACAAACATAACAAATTAAGTGAACAAGATGCAAAAATTGAAGGAAGAATCAAGGAAGGTGGAACCTAGGTGTCGGAGGTAGCCGGAAAAGCTTGCTGAAAAAAAGGGTGGTGGTCGATCATAGTTGGTCAGAAAATGCTTGGGAAAGGGGTCAGGTATTTTAGGTAAATTTGATGAAGAATGGAGGTCAAAATTATTTAACCCTCCTACTTATAGGTTGATCGAGTTGGCCAAAATTAATAGGCCCATGCTTCTATGAAACCTCGATTAAGGGCCATAAAAGATTCAACGGCATGTAGATCACAGTTTCGTAGATATCCCAAACCCTAGTTTTGGGGCATCGGTTTCACAGAACAGTCTAGAAGTCGTAGAATGAAATACGACTTGTAGAGTTGGTCGTAGAACCCTCCAACATTTAATCAAAAATAGAATAAACTTATCTAGGTCCACGAGCCCTATTCACGGCCAGTGGTTTTATCCACGGGCCGTAAAGTTGGCTCGTGGACTGGATCACACATTTTGCTCACCGGAGGTGTTCCACAAGACAATGTATGGGTCGTAGTTTTGCATACAACCCGTAGAACCTCGTAGAAACACTTCTTGATGCCTTTTCAGCCGAAAGTGGCTGGCTTGGTCATATACCTGCATATTCTTCATAAAATACACTGTACCATAGATGAAACCAGTCCAATGTTCAAAAGTTATAGCGAAAAATATGAAAAGTTAAACTACCTATAAGTCCAAAAGCTAAAACAAGGCAAAACTATAATTATTACATAAAATGTATTGGGTTGCCTCCCAAGCAGCGCTTGATTTATTATCGCGGCATGAATTGGATAACTTGGTTACTCAGACTTCACCAAGTGCCCAAACATCTATCTTTAAATCATTTGGCCTTTTCATTGACTGACTAACGTTGAAGACAACTTCTTCGTCATTCAATCTAACCTTGAGTTGGCCAGCCTCCAAATAAACTAGTGCTCGACCAGTAGCTAAGAAAGGCCTTCCCAAGATGATTGGGACTTCGAAGTTGACTTCACAATCAAGGATCATAAAGTTTATAGGAATATGAACTTCATTACCTTGACAAGGACATCATAGAGTATCCCCACAGGCTTTACCATGCGATCAACCATCAACAATCGCATGCTCGTCGGAGTAGGGGCTCCCAATCCTACCTTCTTGAAGACCGCAAAGGGCATTGATTTATGCAAGCATTAAGATCACTCAGTGCCCTTGCGAACTCCATATCCCCCATAGTGCAAGATATAGTGAATGCATTAGGATTTTTTTGCTTCTACACCAAAGACCGTGTAGCAATCACAGTGCAATGTTGAAGCTCTTGGGAGAGCTCCTAGCTTATAGTCCACTTCTTTATGACCAAGTCTTCCACGAACTTCGCATACCTTGGCATTTTCTCTGATGCCTTAATGAGAGTTATATTGATGGAGAGTTGTCTTAGCATGGAGAGAAAGTTCTTGAATTTACCTTCCTCCTCCTTCTTTTTGATTCTTTGAGGGTAGTGAGGAGGAGGTCTAGGAATAGGCTTCAACTTCTGTGGCACCTCTGCAGCATCACTAACCCCATTCTTGGCACGATCATCTCCTGTTTCTGAATCTTTGACCTCAACTGTCTCCTCAAGAACATCATCATCATCAATCGATATAAGAGGATCAATGATCTACTCACTACCACATAGAGTCACCGATATATACTAGCCCTCATTCTTTGAATTCTGAACTGTGTTGCTGGACATTGTACCTATCTATCGCTGGTTGAGTCGAGTTGATATCTGACCAAACTGTTGCTCCATCTATTTGATAGCAACAGAATGAGACTTGATCTTTTTATTAATGCTAAAGATGTCAGACTTCATCCCCCTTAATATCTCATCTTGTATGTTAGCCTTCTTCAACAGTTGATCAAATATCTCCTCAACTCTAGAATTACCAGCACTTATATCACGATTATGTGGTGGCACACAAGGACCATTCTGGTAACCATCTCTATGACCCCAATTAACATCTCTATCTTGGCCTCTTTTCTGTCGTAGTAACCTCTACGATTGTTGTCTCTGAAGGCACCATCCCTATTATAGTTTCAACCTTGGTTTTCTTGACCTTAGCATCAATAATCTTAATTGGACCCTTGGTGTGGAAACCTTTGTGAACCTCTCCCACGTGGTACTGATTGAGTTATCAGAAAATTGCTCGAAGTTGTTGATCTTGTCCTTTAACTTGAGGTTCTTCGATCTCGGGAAGAACCTCTCCAAAAAGGCCTTCTACAATTTAGTCTAGCTGATGATCAAACTTTTTAAAACTTAGATAGCCATAGTGTTGCATTGCCTATTAGATATAATGCGGGAAGATACAAACCCCAATAGCATTCATAGACAGATTCTGGTTCCCCATTACACTCTTACAGACAAACACAACATTGTGTAGATGGTTGTGTGGATCCTCTGATAGTAGGCCTGTGAACAACGCATCATTCTGCAGCATTTAAAGCAACCTACTCAAAACAATGAACTTTGTGTCATCCGGTAGTGGTGGCAATACAATAGCTCCAGTAACATCCATAGCCATAGGTTTTAGCGTTACATTGATTCCACCAATAAGCTTTGACATTGAGGTCCTGTGGCCATGGATCAATGTCCTCAAGCGAAAGTGAGTTATTATCATTCGCATTCTAGTTGTGGTTCTAACTAAGAGTTGCATTAATCATGTTGTTTGAATTTGGACATCGTTCTCAATGTTCTTTGGATCTATGGGTCAAACGAAGTTAAGGGAATGTCTCGACTTCGCATGTTGTGCATACACTACACTTTCACGCGAAAACAAAATAAAAACAACAAAAACGTAAAATGAGGGAAACAAGAATTAATTCTCGAACTATTCAAACTAAACAAGTCTAGTTGTATTCCCCGACAACGATGCTAAAATCTTGATGTCGCTCAAACTACACCTCATTTTTTAAGGTTAAAGCGTTAGTTGTCAAGATAAATAATCCAACCGAGGTTAGGGTTGATCCCACAGGGAATAGGACAACCTTAGAGAAATTTCAAGCAGTTCGGATGGATTAACCTACTTATCTCCCCAAAGGAGGGATTTTGTAAAAACTATGAAAAGTAATCCTAGACTAAGACAAATGTGAAATTAGTATAAAGAGTAACTAGGGTATTGTATTCTCCATGATTCTCTAATTCGGTATTACCAGATACTCAAATTCTCTTCTAGTGTGTAGCATGCAGAAAGGTAAGTTAAGTTTACCAAACTCTTCGATCTAGGGGACAGGCAAATTTCTCTATGTTATTTGATCCATCCCCGCAGTGTGACATTACTAATCCTTACCTATTGTTCCAATACAACCTCCTCTTAATCCAGTTTGGTTGATTAGACGAGAAACATCAATCGAATCATGTTAATTAATCTATCTTCCTATTCATTACTACCTTGATTCAGTCAGTAACACTAGGTGAATTCTAACGTTGGCCACTGTCAAAAAGCATTCAAACCGAAGAGAATTAATCAATACATGCATGCACACTTTCTAAAAGTTACGAATTATCTGATTTTACCTTGTTAGTTCTTCATGGTTCCCACAACCCTAGTTGTGGATTAGCTACTTATTATCAATGTAGATGCAAGAATCATGATTTTGAACATCATAATTGAGCACTTACATAATAGAATTAAGGACAATAAGTCCAAGCTCTTCACCACGTATCACAAGATTGAATTAAAGAACATAGAATAATGTTTCACAAGTGTCTCATGATGACTATCTGAAGTTTTGTATTGTTCTCTATTATTCCATGCGAAAAATAACCTTAAAAACCTATTTATAGTATTTAAAATACAAAATCAAATGAAATAGGAGAATTGGGTCGGTAGGCTCTACGGATACTTTTACTGGTTGTATAAAGTTTTACAGCCCGTAACCAGGGCTTCGTGGATTCCTTCAGCAATTTTGGGGATAACTTCTACGAAACTCATCTATGGGCTTATAAAGTTTTACGGCCCATGGAGGGTTTCGTCTAATGATGATGACACATGATCTATGACTCATAGAAACTTTTACTGCTTGTCTGCATGTTCATAGACTCAACTTTAGAAAATCTCTCCACACTGGATTTTGGTACGAAACTAACTTTACGACCCGTGGAATTTTCCATGACCCATAAAAGGTATCGTAGATCGGCAATTTCTGCAACTTTTGCACACTTATCCCAAAAATCCTACAAGCCAAACATAAAAACACATCAAATCTACTAACATCGCCATGAGAACACATAAAATTCCAAGTTTTAAGCATCAAAAGTGTTGTACTTTTACACCACATCAGCAAGCACTCCTCTTTTTTGGATCATATGAATATGCTCATTATATGTATTCTTGACTGAGTTCCACTGATGCGATATTGATATGAGATAAGGAATGAGCCACATGGTCGTGGAATGTGACATTGATATGAAATATGGAACGGACCATATGACCGTGGCATGTGACATTGATATAAAATAGGAAACGGTCCATACAACCATGGCGTGTGACACTTATATGAAATAAGAAATGGGCCACACGAGCCGTGGCAGGAGACACTGATTATACCAAAATGGATCTCACAAGCTAGGGCAGGTACATGGAAGATATGTCTGTCATGGGTTCCGGGTTTATTATATCAGCAAATGTGTATCATAGGACAGACATGCATCATGATTACTTAACATCGCATTAATTCATTCCATTTCATAATATATCATATCATTCTACCTTGTGATTGTGAATTAATTTGGTTATCAAGATTGGATTATGAGATGATTATGGATGGACTACATCTGTTGAGTATCCGAAACTATCTTTGCGACATTTCTTATATATTTGATTTATTCCTTGTGAAAGTTGTTAGAGATATTTGTTGTGTAGTTTTATATATGTGTGTGTGCGCGCGCGCGCGCGTGCGGGTGTGTGTGTGTGTGCGCGCGCGCGTGTGTGTGCGTGTGTGTGTGGGTATGCGTGTGCGTGTGCGTGTGCGTGTGCGTGTGTTTGTGTGTGTGTGTGTGTGTGTGTGTGTGTGTGTGTGTTTGTTGTGGTAGGATTTTTCTGAGTGCAGGTGCGTAGTTCGACGGTATGTGGTTGCTTTGAGAGAAGTATTTTGTTCATTGTTCTTTACTTGTGTTTAGATCTTCTTGTTGAGTGGTTGAGTGTCTGTTGTTTGGTGCTCACCCCTTACTACATTTTGTAGGTTGTGATTTCGGTCTCTCATGTTACACTTTCTAGTGTCAGGATCGAGCTTCAAGATTTCTTGAAAGGTAGCTGCTTGTCTCTTCGACAGACCCTTGGGGATTCTTTATCTTGTTATGTTCTATTTGAGAACTAGACACAGAGACTTGTATTTTCTTTGAGTATTATTGTTTAGAGGCTTATACATATGACACTAGTTATGAGATAATTTTTAGTTCAATTTTCTTTTTTCATATTTGGTTAGTTAGAATATTTTTAAAAGATAATTAATTTTAGAAAAGTAAGCTTCTTAAAAAGAGAAAAATGGCATCACTAATCAAAATAGAAAAATAAGTTACTAAAATAAGTAACTTTAGAAGTCATTATCTCTTCTCAATTCACTCACCACTCCTACCCCTTCTCTCGACCATCTCAACCTCTGTCACCCCCCTCCCCATGTTATTTCACCAAATAGTATTTTACTCTATAACATATAAATACTTTTGAAATAGTAACTTTTGCTTACTTATCAAGCATTTGGAGATAGAAACCCATTTTTTTTCCAACAAAATATTTTTTATGAAAAATATTTTCCTTCCTACCAAACTCACCTAATTAATGTTACTAAATGGTGAAACAAATCCCAACGGAATAATTCACTTAGGGGTCGTTTGATGTGATGGATAAGGAAAGTCAATTTCAGAATAAATTTTTAGTTGCCTTTATTTCCTTGTTTAGTTGCACAGTTTGAGATAACTTATCCCAAGATTAATAATTAGTCCTGAGATAAATTATCCTTTCCAGAAGGTGAATAATAATCTCAGGATAACTTATCATAGTATGTGAAATAATCCCTCCTTCCATTCAAACTCTCTTTTATACACCACTTTTACATGTATATTAACATATTTTAAATATATTTATAAAAAATCACAACCTTGAGTAATAGTTGTTTTTATATATTTTTTTATTAAAAATTATATTTTATAAATACACTTTTTATTTATGAATATATCATAAGTTGAATTTATTTGTCTAATATTTATGTTTATTTATATTTTGAGTTATCTTAAAATGTTCACACCACTACTAAATTCTATATTTTAAATTAAATAGTTTATTACTCATTTAAAATTTATATTTTATATATCAATTAAAATGAAAATTATTTCAATAATTTTTTTTTACTTTTAGTAAACCTGAAATGGAAGTTTTATTTTTGAGTTAAATAAGATAGAAGTTTTATTTTTAAGTTAAATAAGATGGAAGTTTTATCTTTAAGCTAAATAAGATGAAAATTTTATTTCTTAACTTAAATAAGATGAAAAATTTATTTAAAGCTTAATCAGATGAAAATTTAAATTTAAAAACACATTGCACAATTATGAAAAATGCATACATATATGTTAAATAAGATGAAAATATATTTTTAATAATTAAAGCTTGGAAAAAAATTTAAAAAAAAAAAACTAAATAAGGTGAAGGGTACTTTTGTAAACAAGCATCTTATTCTTAGAGATTGTACCATGAATAGTATTTTGAATATGTCAAACCAAACAAACAATAAAAATTATTCTCGACATAACCAATTTCGGCATAACTTATCTCATCATAGCTTATCCCAACACAATTAATCTCATCATAATTTGTATCCAAACCAAATGACCCGTTAATATGGATGGGGTGAGGCGTAATTATTTTACAACATATTTTTTAAACTATTAAATTTATTAGTTTAAATGATGATATTATAAAATTGATATCTTATTTATTGTTCTTGAAAAATGTGTCAAATTAATATTGAATAAATAGAAATGCACGCAGTGTGTGTCATTTGTTTTGAAAAATCAATGACATGGATCAATGAAGAATATAATCTTAGTTAATAGACCAAATTCTCCTTTATGAAAAATTAAATGAAGGGAGACATTTCTTGTTAGATTAAAGAAAAAGTGTACTATTTGATAAGACTACAGTTTCTAGTTTCGATAGTGTGTCAATCGCATTACAATCATATTGGCTCTTCTATCTTTGATAATATGAAATATCTTAAAAGGTAAAAAGGGATTTATGAACTTTAAAGAATGGTGGCTAATAATAGATTTATTATTGCAATTTATGGAGCAGTAACCCATCTCGTGATCACATTAAAATAACTCATTTGAATTCATTCCTTGATCTGTATTTATCCCTGTTAATTCTTTATGCTTTAGCTCTTTTAATTGTGCAAATTTTTTATTAAGAAAACCTAAAACTTTTCAGAACAATGGTTTGAAGAAAATGAAAATTTTATTGTAAGGTTTACATATGCATTAATTTAATATAATTAATTGTGAGGATACAGTTTGGTGGTACGCATTACAGGAGGATAACACCTCATCGTGTCCAGGAGTTGAAATATTTTTCACGGACTGTGTACTTTTGTCTCTAATCCTAAAATAGACTAGAGTTTAAGAGCCAATCAACTTATTATTTCTTGACGCAAGGATCAAAAAATCGCAATGCATCAGAGGTTGAGTGTATCTTCCTCACAAGAAGAAGAAATGGAACTATTAAATTGATTTTTCTAACAGTTAGTACTCAATTAATAATTAATATCTCATAAAGATATATTATTTTTAAATAATTTCAATTTTCTTTTAAAAAAATTACTTTCTAATACTTAAAGCACTTAATTATTTGTTGAATGGTCATATGAAAAATCAACTCAATATACCCGTGACAAACTTTGAATTACAAAATATTTTGAGGGAATTATCTAGATTTCTATCCCAACACGATATACATATCTAGACTCAAGTTTAATGAGTTTGATTTTGTACAGTGATAATGTATAACAGTTTGTATCATCCGATTAAGTAGACCTATAAAACACATACTTTTTATTAGCCTATATAAATAGCTCAAATCCATATATATTTTCAAAATATGAACTTCTGTTTTACTAGCTTAACAAATAAAGCAAATTAAAGATTCTACAATTTGGTTCAGAATTTTATTAATATATCAAAATTCCCCTAAATAATTTGATTTACGTGAAACGGTGGTTAGTGCAACGTAAGTACATAACAATCCTCTATTTTACTATTGCTATAAAGAACTTTTGGTCTTTCATTTATTGGTAGATTGTAATTTTTGTTCATTTTAATATTCATTTTTTTGTTAAAATGTATTGTTTCATACACTTATACAGGAAATATTTTATATATATCTAGAGACCAGATTATTTAGAACTATATTATCAGCAAGTATAGCGTAACAAAACAACTTTAATGTATCGTGCGTGACAGTCAAATAATGTTTAATCGTAAGTGTTGCTGTAATATACAACAAATACAATCAACAAATTATTAGATTTGGTAGAATTAACAATCAAGCAAGAGAATAAGTGCAAAATTCAATTAATTGAAGAATAAATTTTAATTTGTCTATTGAAAATGTTTTTTCTTCTTCTTGAAAATACAATCAAAATTAAACGAAACTAAACCCCTATTTTTTATTTTGTTTAGTAGTGGTCTGCACAGACAAGTTAAAGGAACTCTTGCTTGTGCATGCAGTTCAGAAATATGGCAGTTCCCTCTGGTCATTTTGTTCCCTACCCTATTAATAAATCTCCTTGCATGCTAAATTGCTAATCTCAAAATATTTGTTTTTTTATCGGACACCTTATAGTTAAGTCAATCAAAAAACAAAAGCTGCAAAATATCAAAGCTAGAAATCTTTGCACGTACATTATTTATAGTAGCTGTAGCCTATGTATGCATGCAAGTTAAAAAAGAAAGGAGAAAAAATGAAACCTAATGGGATACAGAAATTTCCATACTTGTAGTTAGAACTAATGATCAATTACAACATGCACTATTTTACTACTACTTTCTTGCATGTTAGAGCTAGAATATGACTCCGCACGGTATTGTAGAAAAAAAAATGACTTTTTATAATTTATGATTTTAAAAAAAGATTACTCTCCCTCGCATCCTTTCTTCTTGATCTGTCCCAAAAAATGTCATCTTTTTCTAATAGGAAACAATTTATCTTTAAAACTTTTTTTTATCATTAATGAAATGATTCTCAATCACACAAATATCTACAAATGATATTAGACCAAAGAGTTAAAAAAAAATTCTTATTTTCTTAAACATCGTGTCAAGTCAAAATGAAACAGGAAGAATATTAAATAATGAATTTTAAAATTAATTATTATAAGATGATATTTTTTACTAATGGACTAAAAATAAAAAAATACTACATGAAATAGGATGGGTGGAATAACACTTCTTTGACTCTCGGTTCAATTTTGTGAGTTCCAGTTGTTTTTAGAAGATAAGATATAAGATGACCATTTAAACTTTTAAATGGGTGCAAAGAAGTTGAATTGGATTGTAATTTGTTATTTGATTTATTTTTATTCGATTATTTTTATTGAATTAAATCTCAACTCATTTATTAACTGAATTTATTATGACAGAAATGTTATGCTGAAGAATAACAATGGGAAGCTGATTTAGGTACGCTAGCTGGCAAAATAATAGTGCAATAATTAATCTTTTAATGACATAAATGTAAAATATTGCTTACAATACTTGGACAACATAAGAGCCAACGATGAGGAGGGTGAATTTGAATTATTTTGTGTTTAATTAACTCCACTAAAACTAAAAATTCCTACATACAACTGAAAAAAGGAATCTATTGTAGAGGCCACCCCTGTTCTTCATAATCCAGTTTGCCCTATGGGGAGGGGTTGACTTTCTAGCTACTCCCTTTTTCATTTATTAATTAGAAACTCATAAAGAAGCACTAACTTAGCTTATCATACAACTACTGGTTACATAACTTCTTTTTTTTTTTTTTTTTACTTTGAATTTATATGAGCCAACTAATTTTTGATATCATTTTTAAATATTTAAAATTATTATTTATATTAATTTACGTAGTCTTTTTGTCTCAATTATGTGGCATTAATAGATGTTTTATATGTCTTTTAAATTTTTAAATTATTAATTATTGTTACTTATAGCACATCTTCTATCATTTTAAAATCATATATCTTACTTGCTTTATTTGAATTTATGTTGCTCACATGAAATTTTGATGGTTAATTAAAATTTTATATCTTTTAAATTGTAAATTATTGTGATTTATAGTACATTTACATAATTTTAAAAATCTATAACAAATTCAAAAGAAACCCAACAAATTAAAACGAAGCAAATACAAAAATAAATAAAAACAAATATGTCAATAGACAACTACCTACTTCTTGGAGCCGAATCAGAAGAACAATAGTATTAATCAAAAACTCTTCAAAGTCTTCTTTTATTAATAAATAGTAAGTATTGTTTACTATTTTTTCCATTTTAATTTATTTTTTGCTTTTTTAAAATTTGTTTATAAAAAGATGTCTATTTCAATTCTTTTATGATATATTTAAAATTACGAAATTAAAGTAAAAAATTAAATAAACAAATTAACATGCAGGGGAGCGAGGGGCAAGTGGTCAATCTGCAACTACTGTAAATAATTACTGCAGTATTTGTTACTCTTTGTGTACTTTTACTTATTTACTATACTGAAAATAGATATTAATTTTTATTTATTTAAGTTAAAAAATTAAAAATTATTTTTTTATTTATTAACTTTTCATTTATTATTATTATTAATTAATAATCATTTATCAAAATATTAAATTTATTATACTTACAAAATAATAGTAAAATTGTTATTATAATTTAATGCTTTTAAAAAGGTCTACTAAATTAATAGTTCACAAATAAAAATCAAGAAAAAAAGTATTATAAATCAACTTAATTTGATTATATATATATTAAATAAAGTGCCTTGTCAATGCAAAAAAGTTAAGCTTCTTATAAAATTCGATTTATGTTTATACATTCGGCTTATAAAATGTATTTACCGAATAAGGATGTCAAATAAGGTAAATACAACTATAGTTTTGTGATAATTATAGTAAAAATAAGATATTATATACTACAAAATGAATCTTAATATATTACGTTTAGTTCATATTTAGTGATTGTTCGAATTTTTTTCATAATCCAAAAGTAAGTCATTTGTTCAAAACTCAACAAAAGGGTTTTGGATATTTCTCTATATTTATTCTTCATTTAATGAAATTTTAAAATTATTTTACATTTTTTAAAGAATAATTTAAATAAATCAAAATATAATAAATAAAAAATAGTAGCACTTTATTTCTGTCTTACTTAAAAGTAATATTTTTTTTAAAAAAAAAATATTTTAGTCTGATAATTCACTTAATATAGTAAGAGGGCGGAACTTCCTTCACCAATCCCTTTTTTGTGTGAGCTAGTAGTAGTAGAGCAGGGGCTTACCCAGGGAGGGGTTCGGGGTTCATCCGTACTTCTTCTTGATAAAAATTATACTGTATATATAAAATAAATTTTCTATATTTACGTACTTATATTAAATTTGAACTTTTTGAAGAATAAGTAAAAGTTTAGCATAGTGGTATTTTTCCTTTTAAATGAACCATCATGCTCAGGGCTCAAATCCCACCTAAAGCATTATTTCTTAATTGTTCCTTTTCATTTAATGGAAAATCCACACTTATACTTTTAAATTTTGAACCCCGCTTAAAGTATTATTTTTTAGTATTTCTTAATTGTTCTTTTTCATTTAATTTTGGCCTTGGAAAAATTTACGCTTATATTTTTAACCTCCCTAATGAAAATTCTGAATCCGCTGTTTTCTTATGAGGTGGAGAGAGAGAAAGAGAGAGTTGTACGCAGCGGTTAAAACCATGTACTGCTGTTGTTATAAATAAAAAAGTAGAAAATGTCGACCAATGGAATGAGGCAGGCGTGCAAGACAATATCTGTTAAGTATGTTATTACTTTAACATACACACATATCATAGGGTTTATGAAGAACCTTTTATTCATTCACTAGGGGTCGAAGAAAAGGTTTATTACTGCACTATGTTTTTAAAGTTTGAAATAACAAGTACGTAAATATCCTACATCAGGTACGTGAGGCTTATACCTATTCATCTCTCTGGACCACCACCTTTTTGAGTTTCTCACTCTACTTCTTTTTTTAAAAAAAAATTTATTCATTCAAATTAAATATTTAATTCGTATTTCATAGAATTTAATTCGAAAAATAATAATTTTTTATATTCAACGTTCGAATTTGATACTTCTAGTTAAGGAAGAGAGAACTTCATTCCCCACCGTGCATAATTCTTCTTCAATTTTTAATTAAAATGAAAAAAAAAAGAAGCACTCTATCAGTTTTTTTCATTTATGTACCATTACTTAATTAGGAACAAAATTTAAAAAATTAGAATAATTATTTTTAGCACTAGATATAAGTTAATGTTATATATATGTATGTATATGTGTGTGTATGTAAATGTATAGAACTATATAATATTTAGACCTTTTGTCATGATACTATATCAGCAGTATGTTTGAATTTTTACTACTCTCTCCATTTATTTTTTGTCAAATTTTGACTTAATATATTTATTAAAAATATAATCATTGATAAGTTTATTATTTTACTCCTATTAATTGAGAAGATTCACACATTATATTTTTTAAAATTATTAACTTAATAATAATGAATTAAGAGTATAATAAAAAAATTATTCTAAGAATTTATCAAAAATAATATAAAAAATTTTTGATACCTAAAACTAAACGAAAAGAATATTTTACTTGGTAACATATTTAATTTAAAAATTAACTGTTTCGATGTACTCTAAAATAGAATGTTGATGTCAAATAAACATGATAGAGAGAGGAAAAGGGACATAGAGATTAGATACGCCGCCAAATGAATTGATATGTTTGTCCACAAACAGAAAATCTGCCAAACTCAACAAAATTACTTATCACATGTGTCCCTTTTTGGGAAAAGCAAGCTTCTATAATTTTTTGTGTTTTTAATTTTCCATTTAGTATTTATAAATGTCATTATAACTCGTATTTTTATCAAAAGATTTTTCTGCGCCTAAAATTTAAAATTGAAATTTCTAAGTGACACTTCATCTGTTGGAGAATTTTACTACTTTGTTAGTCACTATTCCTTTCATTTTATTTTAATTATCAGATATATTAAAATAATTAATAATATATTCAATGGAATTTCATAAGTAGAGTCTGGGGAGGATAGAATGTATGTAGTTCTTACCATACCTCATAGAGATAGAGAAGTTGTTTCCTAGGAACCTCTATCTCAAAAATCCTTAAGCAGAATAAACTAGATAAAAAAGCAAAACGGATATAAAAGGAAACAAAAAGAGCAACTAATAGCGAAAAATACATGCTAAATACAATAACAATAACACATATATAACACGGCTAAAGACAACACAAAATATAAATGCATAACTAAACCTCCTACCCTACTAATACCTCACGGCCAGACATCACCTAACTTTACTAATCTATTAGCCTTATACTCTAATTCGCAACTTTCACACCTTTGTATCTCATATATATTAAAAATAATTATTAATTTAGATAACTAAAAAACATTAATTAGTTTTTAATATTAATTATTTTAGAATATTTAAGAGATGCATATATA
>JAPFFP010067629.1:0-25093 GCA_026153255.1 Solanum medicagineum | reverse complement strand
GAAAGAAAAGGTAAAGTATATGATAAGATTATCTACTCCTAAGCAATTATTTGCTTAAATTTGGCTATTCATATTGATTTTCACATGAAAACATATAGTCAGGTGTGTAGTTTTTGACAAAAAGCTGACTTCCTAATTGCAAAGATGA
Organism: Solanum medicagineum; assembly: GCA_026153255.1. Classification (NCBI taxonomy): domain Eukaryota; kingdom Viridiplantae; phylum Streptophyta; class Magnoliopsida; order Solanales; family Solanaceae; genus Solanum; species Solanum medicagineum. Next base: position 24,945 of record JAPFFP010067629.1, on the reverse strand, counting down.
TGCCTTGGACCATCTTTCCTAAGGTGTATGCAACATAACTTACTTCTAGAGTTAGAGTATTTCCTAGATGTTAAGAGTAAGGACTAAAATATAGCGAGAAGGCACACAAATCTATTTCATTAACTCGGAAGCTAAGAAATCCAAAAGAAGATTTGGAAGAGTGTGAGATACTGTCTGGGTGAAACCATAATGTGTGAAGTGTAAGACCAAAGACTCAATTGAAAGTGCAAGTGGCATTATAGGAAAAGTAGTAACATGTAGTATTTTCAAACTAACAAAAAACACAAGTTTAAATTTTGCTTGCGTCCTTTCGAACAAAATAGAAGTCTAATGAACATAACTAAAGCAAACAATGAACCAAAAATAAACAAATAATCTCAAATATCATTTAAACTAGATCTGCTAGGGTAAAATATAAGTTAAAAGTATGGGGTATATATAGGCACACTTGATTTGATTTTTCATTAAAAAGATAACCAAATCAATTATGTCGGTTTACTAAATTTATAAATCAAATCAAACAATGTAACGTTGATTTTTTTGGTTTTGATTTTAGTTGATTTTTTAAGTTTTTGTTTTTAATAATTACACTGTGATTGAAAAAGAGATACTTAATGAGGTTGCTCCCTTGTTAGTGTGATTCAACGCCACACTTGAAGTTCTCAAGTGAAGGTTGTTCCTTTGATCATGTTGCTTAATTGCATCTCAAAGACACTTGAATAAATAAAATCAGTCAAAATAAGATGTACAATGGCGTCTTCAAGGCATTATTTTAGAAAATATATCAAAAAACTTACGAAATGACCGAACATGTATCAATTTTCTTAGTCGTATTATAAGTTCAAATATGAAATAATGTATGTAAACACTGAAAGTTATAAATTAATTTTAATAATTATTGACCAAGCATATTATAATAAAATATCTTTTTTGTTTATAAAATAATTAAAATTATATGTGTATTATGTCGGTTTGGTTTGAATTTAGTTTTGACTTTATCCTTTTAATACCAAACCAACAACGATCAATTTTTTTTTTCAATGCTAAAGCAACCAAATCAAATTATAAGTTGACTTTTTTTTTTGATTAATTTAACTTGGTTCAAAGGATATCGAAAAGAAAAATTCTTGAGATATCATAACATGAATAAAGCAGTAACTTTAAATGTGAGATCAACACCACTATTAGGTTAACTCCTAAAAGTTAAGTGGGAGGATCTTATAAAACTTAAAAGTTTTGCTCCACAGTTATGAGTGTATTTCACATCCTAAAATTCAGCAACATTTTTACACAATTTGGAAACTAAAAAACAACCTGCTTTGAAGATAAGTATAGTCTCGTTGTCTAAGAGAACTAGAAATGCTTCGAATAAGGCCATACAAATACTTAAATGAAAATTGTTGTTATAAGTAAATTCAACAAGAGGTAAGTGATCATCCCAACTTCCTTTGAAGTCGAGCACACAGGCTCTCGGCATATCCTCTAAAGTTTGTATTGTCCTTTTGCTTGTCCATCCGTTTGAGGATAAATGCGGTACTTAATTTCACCTTCGTACCAAGTCCCTTTTGGAATGACTTCTAAAAATGAGAAGTAAAATGAGCACCTCTATCTGATATAATGGACAATGGTACCCCATGCAATTTCATCAATTCTTGGATATAAACCTTACCGTAATCCTCGGCACCATAAGAAGTCTTCACTGGCAAACAGTGAGTTGTTTTTATCATTCTATCCATAACCACCCATATTAGGTCGAATTGGCTTCTAGTCTTTGGCAAACCCGTGATGAAGTTCATATTCACTATTTCCTATTTCCAAGTTGGTATCTCAATATCTTGAGTCAAACCACCAGGTATGTGATGTTCTACCTTCATTTGTTGACAATTTGGACACCCCATCACACATCTTACTATGTCTTTCTTCATACCATTCCACCAATATACTTATCTCAAATCTCTATACATTTTGGTAGATTCAAGATGAATATAATACTTGGAACTATGAGCTTCATCAAGTATTTTCTCCCTTAAGCCATCTATATTAGGCACAGATAATCGTCCTTGGTAGCTGAATACTTCATCTCCTCCTTGTGAAAAGACTTCTATCTTTTTATCAACCATCAACTTTCTCAATTCCATCAATGTAGGATCCATGTCTTGTTTTTCCTTAATTTCTTCCATCAAATATGATTCCACCCTATTAGGTACTAACACACCACCATCACTAATGCTAGCCAACCTTACACCCAGACAAGCTAAATCGTGCAATTCTTTGACCAACTCTTTGTTTCCATTATCAACATGTGTCATGCTGCCCATAGACACTTTATTCAACTCATCGACCATAAATTAGCCTTACTGGGGTGATACAAAATGCTCATGTCATACTCCTTCAAAAGTTCCAACCATCTTATTTTCCCTACATTCAAATCCCTTTGGCTAAACATATATTGCGAAACTCTTGTGGTTGGTGAATACATCAACATGTACCCCATAGAGGTAATGTCGCCACACCTTCAACGCAAACACAACAACCAATAACTCAACATCATGTGTCAGATAGTTTTTTTTCATGAACTTTCTATTGCCTTGAAGCATAGGAGATGACTTTTTCATGTTGCATCAACACATAACCTAAGCCTATATGTGAGGCATCGCAATACACCACAAAATCATCCAAACCTTTGGACAATGTCAAAACAAGGGCCTTCAACAATTGAAAGCTCTTTTCACATTTATTGGATTATTGAAATTTTACCTTCTTTTGAGTCAACCTTGTCAAAGAGGCAATGGAGGAAAATCCCTCAATAAACCTTCTATAATATCCAGCCAAACCCAGGAAATATCTAATATCCGATGGAGATAATGGTCTAGGCTAATTCTTCACAGCTTCTATCTTCTTTGGATCAACCCTAATATCATCACCTAAAATAATGTGACTAAGAAAAGCTACCTCTCTTAACCAAAATTCACACTTGCTAAACTTGGCAAAGAGTTGTCTATGTCTCAATGTTTGCAACACAATCCTCAAATGGTCTTCATGCTTTTTCATATCCCGTGAATAGACTAATATATAATCTATGATAACCACCAGAAATATATTCAAATACGATTTGAAGATCTTGTTCATCAAATCCATGAATGCGGAAGGGACATTTGTTAGTCCAAATGACATAACCAAAATTCAAAATGATCATACCAAGTGCTAAATGCCATCTTTGGAATGCCATCCTCCTTTACCCTCAATTGGTGATATCTAGATCAAAGATCAATCTTAGAAAAGTAGCTTGCATCTTGTAATTGATCAAAGAAATCATTCTTAGAAAAGTAGCTTGCACCTTGTAGTTAATCAAAGAGATCATCGATCCTTGGAAGTGGATATTTATTTTTGATTGTTACTTTATTCAATTGTCGATAATCTACACACATCCAAAGTGAACCATCTCTTTTCATCACAAACAATACAGGAGCACTCCATGATAACACATTAGGCCTTATGAACCCCTTATTGAGCAAATCTTTCAATTGTTCCTTCAATTCTTTCAACTCTATCGGGGGCCATTCCATATGGCTGGAAAGAAATAGGCTGGGTGTCGGGCAAGAGATCAATACTAAAACTAGTTTCCTTAGGGGAGGAATACCGGGTAGATCATCGGGAAAGACATCAGGGAACTCATTTACGATAGGGACCGAATCAAGAGTAGGAACATCAAACTCAATATCCATGACTCTGACAACATGTATAAACAATCTTTCGAGATCATTTTCATAACTCCTATATAGGAGACAAACTTTGCTTTGAACACAGAATTTGGTTCCCTTCCATTCTAAGAGAGGCTCATTATGAACTTAGAATGTGACCTTGCAGGTCCTACAATCAATAGAATTATAGGATACATGCAACCGATCCATACTAAAAATGATATCGAAATTGGTCATATGGAGCTCAACTAGATCACATGGAAAGACTTTATGTAAGACCGATATGGGACAACTTTTGTAGACTTTCTTGGCTAGGATTGACTCACTGATGGGAGTACAAACCAGATAAGGCTCTGGCAAGATTACCAAAGACACATCAAACTTTATGGCAATATAAGGAGTAACAAAAGACATATTGGCACCAGGGTCAAACAAATCATATACATCATGATCAAAGACTTTCAACATACCGATAACCACATTGGACGCCTCATCAACTTACTGCCTAGCATGCAAAGCATAGAATCAATTACCATGTGGACCACCAGCTTAAGCTTAGGCACCTTGTTGCACTTTCACTCTTTGAGCTACTTGACCTTGTGGACACCCTTCCTTGCCTTTATTAGCAACATTAGGACACTCGGAAATCTTGTGCCCCATCTTTCCACAACCAAAGCAACCATTGGTTCCTCTCATCATTTTCCCGCATGATTCCTTCCACACCTAGGGCACTTAGGAAGAATAACACCACCTTTCCCAAACATCACCTTGAACATTAGGATTGGCCCTTTTGTCTTTGTCAAACCTCTGAGGAGAACCTTTTGAAGACCTTTATCCTTGTTGGAATCAGCCACCACCGAATTTACCATAGGAGAACCCACCATCATAACGAGCCCTCTTGGACTCCCTTGATGTCATCTTTTGCAACTTCTCACTTTCCACTTGTTCAACATATGCCATGAGTCTAGAGATATCCATTTATTTGATGAGCATGGCGGCCTTGCATTCCATCTTCACCAAATCGGACACCCCCAAAGTGAACTTATTCGGACAGGCCTTAGAGTCGGCCACCAAAGAAGGAGAAAATTTGTACAACTTGGTAAACTTGAGGGCATACTCCCTCATACTCATCCCACCTTGCTTTAAGTTCATGAATTCCATCACATTAGCCTCCCTTAGCTCCAGTGGGAGGAAACGATCAAGGAAAGTAGCCTTAAACATCTCCCAATTGATAGCACCTTCTTCAACTCTCTTGGACTTCCATTGAGTGAACCAAACTTGAGCCACTCCCTTAAGTTGATGAGCTGCCAATTCGGCTTTCTCTTTAGCAGACAACCCCATGATCTCCACTACCTTATACACCTCGTCAATGAACTCTTGTGGATTCTCATGCACCTTCGAACCATGAAACTCCAGGGGATTCATTCTAGCAAAGCAAAGTCCCTTATCCTCAAGGCCGGAATAGGAGTCTTTGGAGAAGCAAAAGCTTGACCCAACATAGTGATCGCGACTCTGAACTTATCATTAGATACTTGGTCTACTTGAGGGACTTGGGGAGCTTGAGGAGCTTGGTTTGTATCCTTCCCCTTTAGTAATGGAGCATGTTGTGGAGCCATTTCTAAAAACACCAAGTGATAAATGTTAGGATACAGAAGCTTCAAAGGCATGACATAGGGTTCAAAAGAAGTGAAGTTTTTTCTAAAATGTCTCATAGTATCTTATTCATGGATGTGGTGCGCTTTAAACCAATGAACAAGACTCTAGTCAACATGACATGTTGGACTCCCTAGGATGCTTTCAAGATTTGTGCTTTGATACCACTTTTGTCATGACCCGAACCTAGGGCCCAGCCATGACATAGCGAATGTGACACCCGAAGGCATCTTATCCAAGCCTCATGTTCATATCATAAACAATTATAAGGTAAATTAAGCATTCACAAGAGAATAAGCAAGTGGATATGTATACATAAGAAAGCGTGTCATAGTTTCATAAGGAAAATACATCAAATCCATTAAGGTTTAATTCATGCCTCTACACCATAGATCTTGGCAGGGTTTAGCATATAGCTTACTATCTCACCCTCAAGATGTACATTATAAGAAAGACAATACTGAAGTCTTTGACATAAAGAAAAAGCATCATAAGGGCTTGTTCCTGAAGCATAGGAATTCACCAATCTAGTCTTCAAACTTGGGATCCAAATGCTAGCCTCACTATGAAATAATCTCCTCGTTGTCCATCCCTAAATGGTTAGTCATGTAGGCAAAGAAGTATACGTTAGCACATAGAATGTACTAAGTATGCAGGTATGCCATTAATCAAAGAACATCCCAATAATATCAATATGCATAATCATAACCAATAGGATAAGGACACAATATGTATGAGCATGCAATTTAAAAATCATAATAAGAAGCATCAAAAATCAATCCTTAACCTTAACATATGTGGGAATCAGACCATAACAAAAATATAAAACCATGCAGACTGTTACATGGAATCCCAATGTTTCCACTACATCGAGTAAAAGAGTAGCCTACTTTGCTAGGGTAGATATACCTTACCTTACGGGATCCTTTCCATTTCGACAAGTACTTAACATGAAACCTTATGGGAACCTTCCCATTTCGACATATGTTTTACTTATTGTGGATCCACTAATATAATACCATATAGGCACATAATCATTATCCCTAAGGTGGCACGTTGTTACGAGAGAGATAGGTTGTACATTAAGGACCCCTTAGGTCGAGTCCCTACCCCCAATCTCATTCAGTGCTAAGTCACATCCCACCAGAACACATAAATCATGCATATATAGTTCATGCTTCATAACATGCTCTCATAGATTTTCCAAATAATCATCATAATCTTTCATGAAATATCGAGTCCTAAGAATAGTCCATCTACTTTGTTTTCATCATTGTGTGGGTTGACATTCCCACCGTAACATCATGTCATTACATTAGGGGTTTCATTACCCTCTTTATCATAGCATCATCATAGCTTTCATAACATCATCCTAATCGTAATATCATCATCATTATTATTTAAAACATGCTTTTCATACTTAAGATCATAAACATAGAAACTATTAGCTTTATCATATGAGGCTAGGGCTAAGTGTGGGTCTATGGATATTTGGGTCAAAATCATGCAATTTGAGTAGGATTCATAGAGAAAATGTGCAATTAAAATTAAAATAAATCATTAACAAAGGAACCCATATCAAATCATTAAGTCGTAATCATACATATTTTGGATTCACATACTTTTGCTTCAAAATCATATACATCATGAAATTCATCATAATTTATGCTTAATTAATCATAATCATCATATAGAATTATAATTCATGCATTAGGAATCATAGCCTAAAAGCCCATAAGAAATCATCATGAATTTTAAGAAAAATGAGCTTTGGGAATGGGTTTTGTGGATGAAACTAATCCATAAATGAAGCCCAATATACCTCAAGTAGAATCCTTAGAATTAAACTAGAAAATCAGAAATCCTTAGTCCAATCTTTAAGATTTAGCTTCAATGGAGCCCTTGACTTAGAGAGAATTATTGAGAACCCTTGAGAGTAATTTTTAGGAATGAAAAACTTTGAAAGAGTTAGGAATAGGACTTTATAGAAGTTAGAGAGGTAAGGTCGGTAAGGTAAGCCAAAATGACATAAGTTTAGAACTTAAATGGATTAGAAAAGTCAAAAACACCCTTAATTAAAAACTGTTTGAGTCGTCCAGAAACCCCTTCCATGGGCTGTGGAATGACTTAGGGGTCGTATCTTGCCTCGTAGGTTAGGGTGTGTGAGGCCCCACATATTGGAGGGTGTAAAAGTACCTAATAGATATAATTTGAAAATTTTCTAAGTACCAGTGGCTTTTACAGAAGGGCCTATAGGTCATACCTTAGGCTCGTGGAATATTGGCCATACTTGGTGAAAATATTGATTTCTGAAGATGAGTGTACGAACTATCAAATGGACCATAGATGAACTTATGTGCCATAAGTCCTATCATATGTTGAGGATCAGAGAAAGTTTCTGAGGGTCCAAAATGTCATCAAACAGAACCCCTTTCCTATGGCCTATAAACTGGACCACGGCTTGTAAATGGCGTCTCATGGACCTGTCCAGCAGGGTTTGAAAGGGGTAATGATATTTCCTATTACCCTAATGTTATGCTACAGTGTTTAATCCTTTAAAAGACCCTTATCAGCCCTATATTATCCTAAACAACTTCATTCCATCCATTCAAAAAATATTCTAAGTCACCAAACACTCTCAAGTTCTTCAAGCTTTCAAGAGAAAGGCGCAAGCTAGGGTTTCAGATTCTTCACTTCCAAAGTTATATTTTCTTCCATTAAATTACCAAGGTATGTGAGTTTGATTGTAGAAACCTTCCCTCCACAAGTTCAATGTTTTCTCTCCCTCATCTACCTTTAAGTTATGGATATTTATGGGTGCTTTTATAAACTATTTTGTATGGTTATATTATGTGGAGATTTATGGTATTTTTTCTTATGTATATGATTATGCATTAAAACAAATGTGAAATTTATGGATTTTTATGAAGGTTTGATGATATCCTAGCTAAGCTTTGTGATCCTTTTATTGGGTTATTTTGAGTAATGCTCAAATGATTTTATTCTATTCTTTTCATGCCACCTACTCTTGAATTTGCATGGTTTTAAACTCATATGCATGTACCCACAATATTTGAATAATGATGTATGCCAAGAGTCTATGCTGATGAAAGCCTTATGGAAAGCTATGTAAACTATGAATGATATGAATTTTGAAAGGGCTTTTATGTATGCTATGAGATATAAGAATATTGTGAAAGTTATGAAAGTCATGAATCCCTATCTTATGAAGCTTTAATTTTGATGAGCTACTCTATGACAATGTTATGATATTGTGATGCTATGCACATTATGGCGATGAGTATGATTTGAATATTGCTTGGGATTGTGATCTAGCACCGAGAGGACCTTGGTAGATACCCATTGTCCCATAACTATGTTGCCACCATAGGGTTGTGAATTTGCTAATGGATCCATATAGATCTTGTTACATGATTGACCAAAAAGTCGTGTTCTTGTACGACACATGTTAGTTAAATACTAAAATGGGTGGTGTTCCTATAAGGTTGTTATCATAAGTTAACCAAAAAGGGTGGTGTTCTCGTAAGGTGTTTATGAAGCACATTCTGAAATGGGGGAGTTCACGTAAGGTGAGCGTTTGATTTACCCTGGTAAAGTAGACCATTCCTAGTCAGATGTGGAGTGAACATCAGGATTTTAAGTAGTAGTTTGCTTGGTCTTATATGTCGATTATGGTCTCTTCCTATCTACGTATGATATATTATATATTTTGATGATTCCTTATGCATATTTGACTAAGGCATTGAGCATTCATGACATATTGAGCTTGTATCTGTTGATTATGATTATGTATATTGCTTAATTATGACTTATGTTCTTTGTTGCATTGCACCCCGCATACTTAGTACATTCCAAGTACTAACACATACTTTTGCCTACATGATCTAACCATGTGGGGACCAGAGCTCCTATCCATCTTCCTCCTCCATTTGGCTAGACGATTCAGTTGAAGATTACTTTTGATGAGTCCTCCACTTCGGGACAATAACCATTTACTTTCTTTCCTTATTTAGACTTGTGTATTTTTGGATACTATCTATTAAGGGTGAGCACAAGAGATGTCTTGGCCCCCGTTCCATTCGTATTGAAGGTGTTATTGGATATTTGGATACGTATGTTTTGAGCCCAACTCTTATTATGCTACATATTATGAAATACACCCTTAGTCCCTCTTATGTGTTGAATGCTTGTTGTATGGATGAGATGGAAGTCTTAAGCCCCTAATTGGGCCTATAGTATGAGTCATACTTACTCAACCCTTGGACTTTATTGCTATGTGATCTATGTTAATCCTTTTCCCTATGACATCCCCATAGCGTGAGTCCAAACCCCTATTTTCCCTAGAAATTATGTGTTATTTGCTTTAATTTTTGCTTCCGCAACCAAGGATGTGCTATGCATGCATAAGAGGCTTGTTTAGGCTACCTTCGGGTTCTCCATTCACCATGTCACGTCTAGGACCTAGGTTTGGGTCGTGAAAAAGGTTGGTATTAGAGCACTAGGTTTGTAAATGGTCCTCAGAAATCTAACACACAGCGTCTAGTAGAGTCTTATTCATGGTTGTAAAGTGCGCCACAACTATGAATAGGAGGCTATGAGACTTCTTCATACTCTTTGTCGTGCTATAGATTTGAATTAAAGATTCCTATATCTAATGGATGGCCTTTTGCTCTTCTAGATCATGCCTCAAAGAAGAGCGGCTCAAAGAGCTCCCACTCCGAGGATGAACCAGCCCCTCAGGCTCCACAAGTTCCTCTAGGAGAGGAAGGAGTCACTCTGTCAAGTATCAAAATGTCGTCATATTGTTGGCAAGGACCATGGCCAACCAAGGAGTTCAAGCTCCTCATGCTCCTACTCCCGCCTCAAGGGAGGGGGGATTTCACAAGAATGAATCCTCCAGATTTCAATGGCTCCAAAGTAAAAGGAGATCCCTAAGAGTTCATTGATGGGGTGTATAAAGTTTTTGACATTATGGGGGTTAACTCGAAGTATAAAGTGCAACTTGCAGCCTATCAACTAAAAGGCCTTACTCAATTATGGCTTGTTCGATCAAAAGGTGAGAAGGGGATGGAGAGCCTATCACTTGGGAAGAATTCAAGGCCACCTTCCTCAATTGTTTCTTCCCGATGGAGCTAAGGGAGGAAAAGATGTGAATTTTAGGAACCTCAAGCAAAGTTCGATGAGTTTTAGGGAGTATTCCCTAAAGTTCAACAACCTCTCAAAGTATACTCCTCACTTGGTTGTCGACCCTAGGGTAAGGATGCACAAGTTCATGTTGGGAGTGTCTGATTTGATCAATGAAGAATGCTTCACTACATCTGGAGTATCCTCTATTTCTTATCAAGCATGCAAAGGATAGAACCTGTTATTGTTTGGGGCACCGCCTTGAGGAACTCTCGGTTAGACTTGATCACCCTGAGCCATTTGACCTTGACCATTCTTGGCAGCCTTGGGACAGTTAGGAATCTTGTGGCTGGGATCACCACACCAAAAACAAGCACCTAAATCCTTCCAACATGCACTTGAGTGATTTTTCCCAGGCCTATCACATCGAAGAGGTAATGCTCCACCTCTCACCTGTGCCTTGGGGGGAGGCACACTACCATTGACAACCGTTGCGTTAGAACATTGGCCCTGTTGAAAGCAATCATATCCACTACCACTCCTAGAGTTGGAGAACCCACCATCATAACGGGCCCTCTTGGAATCATTCACCCTTATCTCCTTGAGCTTCTCCCCTTTAATCTGTTCAGCATAAGTCATAATCATAGATATGTCCATGTCCTAGATAATCATAGCCATACAGCATTCTTTCACAACCAAATTGGAGATCCCCGAAATAAACTTGTGCATTCTTGCACAGGGGTAGCGACTAGCATAGTAGCATACTTTGAGATCTTTGTGAACTTGAGAGCATATTCCCTCACACTTATACCATCCTGCTTGAGGTTGATAAATTCTAGCATTTTGGCCTCCCTAAGCTCATGAGGAAAGAAACGGTCCAGAAAGGCAAACTTAATCTCTTCCCAATCGACCCCATCATCACCAATTCTCTCCATCAGCCATTGGTTATACCACACTTGAGCCACATCTTTCAACTAATAGGCAGCTAGCTCAGGTTTCTCTTTTGAAGTCACCTTCATGATAGTCAACACTTTATAGATTTCATCAATGAAGTCTTGAGCATCCTCATCAGCCTTTGACCCATAAAACTCCGGAGGATTCATCCGAGTAAAATCTCTCACTCTGGCAGCTGAAGTGAGAGCACGAGGATGAGGATTGGCCTACCCAGCCTAGTCAGTCACCACTTGGGCAAGCATGGCAAAGGCAGTTCATAATTCATCTTGAGTAACCGGCTCTCCCACAGGCTCTCGAGGGGCTTGGTCCTCATTAATCAGGGCCTGCCTTGGTAGAAGGGCTCTTCGTGGAGGCATCTTCTGTAAGGCATCAAAGACATCATCAAAGTTAGTGAGTCTTAAGACACGGTCCAAAGAATGACATAAGGCATGAAAAAGTGAGATAACTCCTAAAACGCCATCATAACCTCCCACTCATAGGTATGGTGCACTTCATACCCATGAATAGGACTCTACTCGATACGGCATGTTGGACTCAGAGGATTATTTATAAACCTAGTACTCTGATACCAAGGTTGTCACAACCTGAGCCTAGGGCGTAGGAGTGACATGGCGAATGGGAACCCAAAAGTCCCCAAACAAGCCTCATAGCATCCACAAATATATCGTTGATTCGGAAGCACATAATAAAGTAATAAACACATAGTTGTACGGGATGGGAAAATATGAATCACACTATGGGGATGTCATAGAGATTACATGGATTCACATAGCACATAGTAACTAAGGGGTGAGTAAGTATGACTCACGCATATGGGGATGGAAAAGGGCTTAGGACTTTTCACGTTTCTACATCTCATTATGAACAAATCATCATATCATGAACATCAATAGGTATCAATAATCATATCTCCATAGCAAACAACATAACATATAACCAAGCCCATACATAGAGTTTACATAATGTCCAATAATGCCTCTAAGTAATAGAATACGTGGGGGGCCGAGACACGTCCCAAGTCACCCTCAAAGTAAAAACATAAGCGGAAGCAACATAATAGGTAGATGGAAGGTGGCTTTTCCTTGGATGATAGCACTCACCACAAGCAACTCTCACAATCTAAGCTAACTGTCAAGGGGTGGATGAATATAGTCTCCGGTCCCTTCATAGTTAGATCATGTAGGCAAAGAGTATGCATTAGTACATTTGAATGTACTTAGTATGCGGGCATGCAATGCATATGAACTTATTAAACCTACATTCAATGTTAGATGACAAGGGCACATATATAGAAAGAACTATGTACACAAGGAAGATTAGTATATCAAAATTCCATGAAATCCATGATGCATGAAATGCCATTATATTTCAACATAGCGGGATGTGAGCTTAACTAGCATCTCAAACTCATGCGAGCTATTACATGAATTCGCCCGATGAAAGCCTCACTTCGGATGGGAGTAGACTACTTGCCAAAGGTAGTCTACACCACACCTTACGACTCGGTCATTTATAGTGTGACGGCTACCTTTTTTCCGACCCAGTCATTTCGAAAGGATTTCCATAATCATATCATAACTATCTCTTAAAGGGGCATAAACATATTCCTGTGTTGGTACATAGTTACGGGACTTGGGTTACTAGACCTTTAGAGATAGCCCCCCTCTCACAAGTTAGCTCGGTGCTAAGTCATCATACTATGAGAATATATATACATATATGTGCTTTCAAAAGAGGCATAAGTCATTTTAAATCATTTCAATGCATACTTAGGCTCAAAAGCCAACATACTTCATAATCATGCATAACATTATATGATCACTTGTCATGTCATAACCATACTTTCATCAAAATCATATTCATTAACATAATTGTGTCTTAACCCACACATAATCCTCATGAAAATCAATGCTCATGTATGCACATGTCATGAATGATGAGATAATAGTATGGGCAATAGAGACTCATACTTAAATAGCAATATAATATGAAATCTAATTAAATCCATGTAGAAATTCACATTTAAAGCATACTTGAGATTACCCATGCCTAAATTCAACATTTAAAGGGACATGCATATTCAAACCTTCATAATACCAATGCAATTCAACATATTAGGACTTGAATCACTTTAAATCCATCAATTAAATATAGCCCATATCTCTATTATATCAAATTAGTATTAATTTAAAAGACCTATGTTCAAAGTAAGCTTGAAATTCATAAATCAAGGAGTAAAAACTATTTTAGGTCTTCATGGTTGAAATGGACCATGAATCAATCCCTTATAGCTTAGATAATTAAGAAGAATTAAGAAGAAATTGACTAGAGAAGAAGACCCTTCCTTGAGCTCCAAGTTAAATCTCCAATGGCTCCCTTGAAAGGAGTCCATTAGAAGAGAGAGTTTGAATAGAGAGAGTTTGAATATTCTAAGGTATTGAATGAATTTGAATAAGAATAGAGGAGTATAGGTCTTTTAAGGGGTTTAGGATAGGTTAAAAAGTCACAAATGGCCCTTACGAATCACCCAAATTATGAGAAAACCATTAATGAAACAAGCTTCAAAAAGTGTCCAGGGTCCCGTAGAAAAGCTTCACGGCCCGTGAAGAGGACCACGGACCGTGCAGTGGTCCATGGTAATGGTCTAGGCCAAAAGTTCCAGACAAGGTTGTCTCCAAGAAAAGCATACGGTATGTGCTAATGCATACGGTTCGTGCTATCCGTGCAAGTGATGCAAGTTTTGAGACAGTAAGTTTATACTTAGAACCACATTTTAGGGAGAGGTCTTCATAAAAACACCTTACCACGGCTCGTGAGTTCGATGACCCCACCACAGCTTGTGGTGGCTTACATGGCCCATGCAAGGGCCATCTGGTGACTGCCTTAGCCAAGTTCTTAGCTAGAAGGCTGGGACACCTTGCAAGGGCCCCTTCCACGGCTAGTGGTGACGACCACGCCTTGTAGGAGGTTCCTGGAGGGACACCAAGCCTCGAATCCCTTTTTAAGCCATACAAAGGCATACACAAGCATTCCCAATGGGTCACACACACCTCCGAAAACTTGATTTAAGCATCAATAAAGTCTCACAAAATTCAGGTCCTTACACTTGTCTTGGCTCATGACTTATGCTGAGAAACTTGAAAGGGAAAAGCTTAGAAAGAGGAGTGGAGAGTCCAAGAGGGCTCGATATGATGGTAGTTTCTAAGGTACCAAGGGTGCTTATTGCCAACAAGGCCACAAGTTCTAAGGCCAAGGGTCCTCTAATGCCCAAGGTCAAAGATTTGCTAATAATAGGGTGCCCAACCCTAGAGCTCAAGGTGGTAACGGTGGCCAAATCATTCCTAGGTGTGGTAAAAATCATAGTGGTAGATGCTACATTCATTTTATTCCATCCACCCTGGTTCTACCAAAATGTATAGAGATTTTAGGGAAGTGTACTGGTGGAGTGGTATGGAAAGAGATATTGCCATGTTTGTAGCCGGTTTTCATAATTGCCAACAATTCAAAGCCTAATATTAGAGGTCGGGTGGCGTAGCCCAAGATATTGAGATTCCTACTTGAAAGTGGGAGGAAATCAACATAGATTTTGTGGTTGGGTTACCAAAGACTAGGAAGCACTTTGATTTCATTTGGGTTATTATTGATAGAATGATTAAATCGGTTCACTTATTACCGGTTAAAATAAATTACTAGTACCAAAAGATTATGCCAAGTTGTACATTCATGAGTTGGCCAGATGCTTGAGGTCCAATCAGCCATTATTTCAGATCGTGATGCTCAATTTACTTCGCACTTTTGGAGATCCTTTCAAAAGAGACTTCGTACTAAGGTCAAGCTTAGCACGACATTTCACCCACAAACAGATGGTCAAGCCAAGAGAATCATTCAAAGTCTTGAGGATATGCTTAAGGCTTGTGTCTTGGAATTTAAGGGAAGTTGGGATAAGTGTCTTCCACTCATAGAATTTGCTTACAACAATAGATATCACTCTAGCATTGGAATGACTCCCTTTGGAGCTCTATATAGGAGGCATTGTAGATACCCGGTTGGGTGGTTCAGAGTGGGGGAGATGGATTTGTTAGGTCTAGATTTGGTTATAAAAGCTTTAGGGAAGTTGGGAATGATAAGGGAAAGATTGAAGATGACCTGAAGTTGGCAAAAGTCTTATGCTCACACTAGGAGGAGAGATCTTATATTTGAAGGTTTTATCAATAAAAGTTATAATCCAATTTGGCAAGAATGGCAAGTTAAGCCCTAGGTCTGTCGGGCCTTATCAGATCTTGAGACGTATTGGTAAAGTTGCATACGAATTAGAGTTGCCTATGGAAATGAGCATGATTCATCCGATTTTCCATGTCTCCATGTTAAGGAAGCATGTTGGAGATCCTAAATTCATTGTGCCCTTAGAGGTAGTTAATGTTGAAGAGAATTTAGCTTATGAGGAAGTTCTGGTGGAAATCTTTGATAGGAAAGTGAAAAAGTTGAGAAATAAAGATGTTGCATCCGTCAAAGTCCTTTGAAGGAACCAAAAAGTCGAAAGCGTCACATGGGAAGCCAAAGTCGATATGAAGGAGCGATGTCCCTACCTCTTCAATTCTAATCAAGCTTAAGGTACTAAGATTTGTCCTACCTCAAAACTTCTCCATCTTTGCATGTTATTGCATGTCATCTATGCATAAGTATGTGATTTTGAAGTTGCATTGTAGATGTTGTTTGAAGTATAATTTTAAAAATATTTCATGGTGATATGTTGCATTTTGCATATGGTGCATGTACACCATTCCTTAGAGCTTGTATTTAGTATATTCGGTGATGAATGTTCCCAAGAGGGATATATTGTAAGGCCCCACATGTTGGAGGGTGTAAAAGTGTCTAAGAAATGTAATCTAGAAATTTTTGAAGTACCAATGGGTTTTACAGAAGGGTCTAGGGGCCATAAGTGCCACCACGAGCCGTATCTTGGGCTCATGGAATATTGGCAAAGCTTGGTGAAAACATTGATTTCTGAAAAGTTGAGTATACGAACTATTAGATACTTGTAGATGGACATATGAGCCATAAGCCCTATCGTATGTTGAGGCTCAAAGAAAGTTTCTGAGGGTCCAAAATGTCATCAGACAAAACCCCTTTCCTATGGCCTGTAGACTGGACCACGGCCCATAAATGACATTTCGTGGTCCTGTCCGACTTGATTTTAAAAGGGGTAAAATTAACATTTTCTATTACCCTAATGTTATACTATGTCGTTTAATCCTTTAAAAAGACCCTTTATCAGCCCTATACTACCCTAAGCAACTTCATTCCAACCCATTCAAAAATATTCTAAAGTCCCCAAACACTCTCAAGTTCTTCAAGTTTTCAAGAGAAGGGAGCAAGCTAGGTTTTTGGATTCATCTTAAAGTCATATTTTCTTCTATTAAATCACCATCTGATGTGGGTTTGATTGTGAAACTCTTCCCTCTACAAGTTCAACCTTTTCTCTCCCTCATCTACCTTTAAGTTCTGGATATTTATGGGTGCTTTAACTCTTTTGTATGATAATATTATGAGGAGATTTATGGTATTTTACTTATGTATATGATTATACATTGAAAAGCTATGTGAAATTTATGGATTTTTATGAGGGTTTGATGATACCCTAGATAAGCTTTATGATGCTTTTGGTGGGTTATTTGAATATTGCTCAAATGATTTTATTCTACTCCTTTCATGTCACATACTCTTTAATTTGCATAGTTTTAAACTCATGTACATGTACCTATCATGATTTGACTAATGATGTATGCCAAGCTTCTATGTTGATTAAAGCCTATGGCAAGCTATTCAAACTATGAATGATATGAAATTTTAAAGGGGTATTATGCATTCTATGAGATATGAGAATATTGAGAAAGTTATGAAACTCATGATGCCCAATCTTTGATATTATGAATCTTTGGTTTTGAAGAGCTACCCTATGATAATACTATGATATTACAATATTTTGCATATTATGACTATAAATATGATTTAAGTATTCCTTGGGATTGTTGACCTAGCATCTGGAGGACCTTGGTAGATTACCATTGTCCCATAACTATATTGCCACCATATGATTGTGATTAGCTAATGGATCGATATAACTCTAAATGCATGACTTACCAAAAAGTTTGGGGTTTCCGTCAGTTTCAACTTATTTGATGTCCAACGAGGGTGTTATTCTCGTACGACTCATCTCTTATGATAACCAAAAAGGGTGATGTTCCCATGAGGTGTTTGTGAAGCACTTTTTGAAATGGGGGAGTTCTCATAAGGTGAGCGTTTGATTTCACTTGGCAAAGTAAACCACTTCTTGACTGGTGTGGAGTGAACGTCGGGATTCCAATTAGTAGCTCGCTTGGTCGTATTTGTTGGTTATTGTTCTTCCCCGTATATGTATGATATGCTATATGATTTGGCTATCCTCACGCATGTTTTTGACAAAGGAACTGATCATTCATGTCGTATTGAGCTTATATCTTTTGTATATGATTAGGCATCTTAATTATATTAAGTTATGTCTTCGTTTGCATTGCACACCACATACTTAGTACATTCTAAATACTAATGCATACTTTTTGTCTACATATCTAATCATATAGAGATCGGAGCTCCTATTCATCCTCCTCCACGTGGCTAGGCGATTAGATTGAAGATTGTTATTGGTGGGTCCTTCATTCCGAGGATAACATCCACTTTCTTTCATGCTTTTGCTAAGCCTTGTCTATTTATGGATATTTACTTTTGAAGGTGAGTTAAGAAGATATCTTGGCCCTCATTCCACTCATGTTAGAGGTGTCGTTGGATATGTATGTTTCGAGCTTTGAATCCTATGATGATGATGTAATTATGGAAGACTTCTCTTAGTCCTTATCCCCTTTCTATGTGTTGATGCCTGCTTAAACTCCTAAGTCCCTATAATCCTCATAGTATGAGTCATACTTGCCCACCCTTAGTCTTTATTTGCTGTGTAATCATGCTAATCCTACTCCCCATAACATCCCCGTAGATCACTTCCAGCAAACTACGGGCCATGCTAGTAACACGTAGATCACTTCCAGCAAACTTCAAATTTTGTTCATGTTTAATAGTCTCACTTACGAAGCTAACTATAAACCATTGTCCTTTCTATGGACCGTCAATGGGTCAGCGAGTTATTCCACACTTGGAAACTTTTTCCCTTTCCTAAAGTTCATGTTTAAAGGTCGAACCTATGGGTTATACCTCCATCTACGGGTTGTAAGTCACCCTCGTGAATTTGACTTCATGTCGTTTCCGGTCCAACTTTTCTTCACTCAAGGCTCCTAAACTAAGGGTCATTACAATAAGGTAATTCGATTAGCTCTACGCATTAATCTATAATCATTTCACGTTAAATTGATTTGCTCAATGTGTTGAAATCATCAATTATTATTATGATTTTTTGTCTTTAATTTAAGCTAAAGCATATAGTCATTTTTGTGCTGAAATGAAGTATATGAATGTTGTTTTTTATTATGCTGAAAATAAGAACTCAATAAATTCGAACATGTCGTCATTTTGATATTATAGAATTGTCACTTGGTTAGGATGAGATTATCAAAATTTTACTTTATATAATTATAATAGATTATATAAAATATACATGTTATGACGATTTGAAATTATCGTAATATAGGTTATCAACTTGTTCCATTGTATTGCAGTTTTTGAAATGGTTGTAATAGTATTAATAGTAGAATGAATTATTGCAGTGTCAAAAACTGCCAATATAAGTTCCCCATGGTAATTATGAATTGTCGGTGTACCCTAAAGAAATTTTTGAGATCATTCCATTCGCTTTTAGTACAAAAATCTTCACAAAAATTTGCCACAATAAAAATGATTTTGAACAGATTGAGACACATGCCACAAATTTTAAATATATAGTGAAAGTCTTTTAAAACCTCCACACTTAAACTACCATAAAAAGAATTGTTGGGGTTGACACTGATGTGCTGCCAAAATACAACACTTTTGAAGCTTAAAATTTAGGATTTTGTGTGTTCTCGATACGATATTTGTGAATTTCATGTGTTTTGTGTTTAGATTTGCAGGATTACAGGTAACAGGTATAGATATTATTTGGGAGAAAATTGCAGAAGTTGCTGATTTTTGCTGTTGTACGAGACAGTCTACGAGTCGTAGAGCATTCGATGAGTCATAGATAGGATTAGATGATTTTCAATGAGAGGCTATTTGCTGAAGTTGAAGTCTACGAATATGCAGACAAGTCGTGGAGCAGTTTACGAGTCGTAGACTACCTTTCGTGCCCTGAGGATTAGAGAAGTAGACTTGCAGCAAAGTTACCAGATGAAACCCCTTTTACAGGTCGTAAACCACTTTACGAGTCGTAAAGGGGTGTCGTAGAAGTGAAGTCCAACATTCCAGCAGCTGATTACGAGACCCTGATTATGAGTCGTAGAAGACATTGGGTCGTAAAGTGCTTTCGTGGAGTTTGCCGACCAGTTTTCCTAATTTATTTAGGACTTGCTTTTTCTTATTATGAATAGGTTTTTAGATTATTTTTCGTAAGTTCTCGTCAGTTCACGTCAGTATTGAGTAGTTTAGGTTAAGTGCTCAGAGAACTCAATATTTTTAGAGAAAATTGTGAGATGGTCTTTGAGAACACTTGTGCTTTAATTCAATCTTCAAACTTTGAGAACTCAATATTAATTAACTCTCTTTGTTTTGTATGTTTTCTGATGGTGGCCAACATTAGAACTCACCTAGTGTTACTGACTGGACTAAGGTAGTAATGAATAGGAAAAGAGATTAATTAACAGGATCGATTGATGTGTTCTCGTCTATCAACCAAACTGGGCCAACGGGAGATTGTATTGGGACTAATAGGTAATGGTTAGTAATGCACACTATGGAGATGGGCCAAGTCGCATAGTGAAATTCGCCTCTCATCTTTGACAAAAGGGCTTGGTGAACTTAAATTACCGTCCTACATGTTATACACTAGACAAGAATTAGGTTATCGGGGGATACTGAGTTGGGGAATCATGGGGAACACAATACCCTAGTTGCTCTCTATTATTGATTTTTCTTTCATGATAGCTAGTTTATTTTCTCATTGATTATTGCAAACCCCCCTCCCTTTTTTGGGGAATGAGCCGGTTAACTACTCGGATTGCATATTGGTAAATTTATCTTGAGTTTATGTATTTCCTATGGGTTCGATCCTAACCTTGGTTAGGTTCTATTTATTGACAACAACCACTTTATCCTCTAAAAAAGAGGTGTAACTTTGGCGACAATCAGACACAAACACCACAAATTAGATGTGTAGTGAGGGTTTCTTGTGACCCCTATAAATAAACCGCCACAGTTTGCAGTTTTTTTTAGTGGTTTGGGGCTGTAAGAAGCCTTTCAATTGTATATTCTGTGATTTACAGGAGTGAGTGTCAAACTTAAGAGTCCTGCAGTTACACAACTACAATAACAAAACCAACACAAATTAGGAGATACGAGACTAATCCTAGTTGGAGTAAAACGCTACAAACATTGTTATCTTCATTCCCCCTCAAGTGGAGCAAGGAGCTGCACTACTGCCAACTTGTTTTCTAAATCAAGGAATTGAGACTTTGATAAGGGCTTGGTGAGCAAATCAGCAACTTGATCATGAGAACTCACATGGTGAACTAAAAGTGACTTAGCACGAACCTTATCCCAAAAAAAAAATGAAAATCAATTTCCATATGTTTTGTACGGGAGTGAAAAATGAGATTAGTAGTTAAGTAGGTAGCACTAAGTTTATCACACCAAAGGATATGAACAACAGATGTAAAGCAACCTATTTCCCGAAGAAGGAATTCAACCTAGATGCAGTTGCGGCTATTGCCCGATACTCAGCCTCAGTGCTGGACCAAGAGACAACTCGTCGCTTCCGCGAAGACCAAGAGATCAAGTTATCACAAAGAAATATAGCAAAACTAGTTGTGGATATTTTATCATCCATATCTTCCCCCCAATCTGAATCAGAATATCCACGAAGCAAGCTATTTGCAGTCCCTTTAAAGGACAAGCCATGGGAAGCAGTAGCTTTAACATAACGTAAAATTTGTTTCACAGCTGTCCAATGATCATCCATAGGGTAATTCATGAATTGAGATACTTTGTTCATAGCAAAAGCAATGTCTGGTCGAGTGAAGGTGAGGTACTGAAGCGCTCCAACGGTGTTGCGATATAAAGTAGGATCATCAAAAAGAACACTAGAAGTAGAGGATAGCTTCAATACAGGTTGTATAGGCAAGCAACCATATGTGCTCAGTTAAGAAGGTCCTCAACATATTTATGTTAAGACAAAAATAATCCATCACTGTTCCAGGTTGCTACAATGCCTAGAAAATAAGAAAGAGTCCCAAGGTCACGAACAACAAATTGGGACTGAAGCTATGTAATGATTGACTTGATGCGAGGAAGATTATTACCCATTAACAAAATATCATCAACATATACCAAACAGAATAGCTTATCAGTAGCAGTAGCCATTTGGAATAAATAGCTATCAGTCTTGGAACCCTAGAAGCTAAGAGAGAAAAGTGCATCAGTTAGTCGTTTGTTCCATATACGAGGTGCTTGTTTCAAATCATAAAGAGCACATTTCAGCATAAAAACATGATTAGAATGAGATAGATGAACTGATCTACGAGGTTTCGACATATAGACAACCTCATCTAAGTGCCCATGGAGGAATCCGTTCGAAACGTCCAATTGTGTGATATGCCAACCTTTAGTCACGGCTAAGGAAAACAACAATTTGATTGTTGTAGGCTTCACCACCAGAATAAATATGTCCACAAAGTCAATCCATAGACCTTGATGATACCCCTTAGCAACTAAGCGTGCCTGGTGGCGATCTAGAGACCCATCAGAATTCAACTTTGTTTTGAACACCTAATGACAACCAATAACATTCTGAGAAGGTGATGGAGGTGCAAGTTCCCAATCGCATTCTGAATCAAAGCATTGTACTCCTCAACCATCGCACAACGCCAATGGTCATCCTTAGGAACTTGTGAATAATAAGTAGGTTCCTTGCTAGAATGTATAATAGTAGACAAGGAAAATGCAAGATTAGGCTTCAGCAAGCCTGTTTGAGTACGAGTAGCCATGCAGTGAATAGGAGGTGGTGGAGCTGGAGTTGAATTAGTATCAGACGGTGGAGTGGAGCTAGGTAGTGGTGAATGTATGTTTGTTCCGGTTTAAAGTTGTTGCAAGGCTGGACTAGGTGAAGGTAGTAGAGAAGAGATAACACCTGTCTTAGAGGAAGTAGTAGGTGTTGGTTTTGAAGGCATCATGGGTAGTTGTAAAGTTATTGGGCCACTGGTAGAATTGATCGATGAACTAGGCACCTTTGCATTCTGTGAAGAAAATGAAAACACATTTTCATCAAAAATGACATGACGAGATATAAAAAGAGTTCCTAAATCAGGGTCAAAACATTTATACCCCTTATGAATTTTACTGTATCCTAGAAATATACAAGGTTTAGACCTAGGTGACAATTTGTCCTTTGCATAAGGACGAAGAAGCCAAGGAAAACAAAGACAACCAAATACACGCAAGAAATTAAACAGTAATCAGGATCTGTTTGAAATAGAATAGAAAATGGAGATTGATGTTATAGTCGTGGTGTAGGTAGTCTATTAATAGTATACAAGGTTGTCTCAAAAGCATTAGTCCAAAAATGAGAAGAAACATTAGAATGATGCAAGAATGCTTGTCCTATTTCAACAATATGCCAATGCTTTCTTTCGGCACAACCATTTTGTTCTAGAGTATATGGACAGGAGGATCGTTGTGTAATCCCATTTTCACGTAAATATGGTGTCAAGGCTTGAAACTCACCTCCCCAGTCAACATGAGAATATTTAATAGACCGCCCAAAATATTTTTCAACAATAGTATGAAATTGAATAAATATAGAAAGAACTTCAGCCTTGGAACTAAGAAAGTAGATCCAAGTGTATTTACTAAAATGATTAAAAAAATATGACATAACATCGATAACCATCATTAGAAGTAATTGCAGCCGATCCCCAAACATCTGAACAAATTAAATCAAGGGGGCCAAAGGCCTTAAAAGTAGAGTCACTAAATGGACTTTATGACTCTTACTTGAGCATAAGTAGTGCACAAACTAGATGAATCAGTAGACGAGAAAGCTTTTAGCCGATAATGCTTGATGAACTATTGAATAGGATGCATGGCCAAGCGAGCATGGCAAACACCAAGAGAAGCAGCAAAGGAAGCCGGTGAGAGTAATTTTGTCACCGGAAGAGAATAGAGTCCATATTCACTTGGGTCAGTGTGCAGTATTCCCCTCTTTACCAAGTCCTTAATCACACATGGTAAGGAAAAAGTTCAACAAATACATTGTTAGACTTAGCAAAGGAACTTATAGAAACTAATTTCTGAGTGGCAGTAGGGACATGGAGAATATTATCAAGTGTAAAATTTTTATTAGAGGCAGTGATGAAACTTTTACCTACATGAGATATGGGTAATTTTGAACCATTACCTAGAGTTACTTCCTCGGGACCTTGATATTCAAAATGAATAGCAAGGTTATCAAGATTAGAGGTAAGATGACGTGTAGTACCACTATCCATTAACCAATTCTGTGAAGGTGAGCTTTGGGTGTTTGCCAAATTTGAGGTTAGGCGGCCGAATATTTTGGTTCCATTAGGAGTTTCAGGCGAGGGACAGACTCGTGCAATTTTTCCTTTTCCTTCATAGTTATGACAAAAAATCATTGACATATCTGAAGATATCGAATTAGAGGGCTAGTAAGAAGCACGATTTTGAGTCGACTGAGAGAATCCTTGGTTCTGATTGTGTCCATGACCTTGATTACCTCTGTTTCCTCTCCCACGACCATGAGTTAGAGTGAATGAACTATGAGTAAATTGTGTTGTAGATGCAATAATAGTAAGAGCTTCATCTATTTCTAATTGTCATTCTGCATTCAACAACAATCCATATAAAGCATCTAAAGAAACTCCTCTTGATATGATTCAAGTGATCTTGTGAAGGGATGATAAGTTGGTCCTAATCCAGCAAGAACAAATTTGACCAAATCATCATTGGTAATAGGATGTTGCAACGTAGCCAACCTATCTGAGATTTCCTTCGCCTTTATTCTATAGGACCCAATACTTGCATTCTCTCTCTGTAGATTATGCAACTAAGCTTTTAACTCATGAATTTGTGGCCTTGAACCAGAAGCATAAGCAGTCACAAGTTTAGTGCACACTCTTCTAGCAATTTCAGCACCAACTAATTGAGGTAATATACCTGTCACGACCCGACCCCGGGGCCGTGACTAGTGCCGGTTAGGCACTAATCCGAATACTAAACCACAATTGTCACCTTAAGGGCTTATCAATCCTACAGAAAATCCGGCAGAGTTTCCTTTGTTTTACTGACTAAACCACCTGCACGG
>JAPFFP010067589.1:0-25103 GCA_026153255.1 Solanum medicagineum | reverse complement strand
CAAAGAGTTGATAAGGCATCCGATATTATTACCAGTATGTTAAAGGTTTTTGATTTTGACGTATATGCATTAATAGACCTGGGTGCCACTCTTTCTTTTATTACTCCTTTTATTGCCAAAAAGCTTCATGTTAGTCCTGCATTGTTGTGTGAGCCTTATGAAGTGTGTACCCTCAATGGTGAGTCCATTGTTGCTAAAAGTGTCTATAGAAATTGTCCCCTATTCATTTTGCATAAAGTCTTGCCTTCTAATTTTGCGGATTAGACATGGTGGATTTTGATGTCAATCTTGGCATGGATTGGTTCCATGCATATTATGCTTCTATTGGTTGTAGAACCCATAAGGTTAAATTCCAGTTCCCTAATGAGCCCGTTCTAAGTGGGAAAGTTGTAATGTGGTGGTCAAGCGTAGATTCATTTCTTATCTTAAAGCCCAAAAGTTGATTTCTAGGGGTTGTCTTTATCATCTTGTGAGGGTTAAGGATATTGAGTCTAAAGTCCTTCCTATTGAGTTGTTTCCTATATTTAATGAGTTTTGTGATGTCTTCGTTGTTGAGCTCGCTGGTGTTCCTCCCGATAGATTTTGTATAGACCTCCTCTTTGATACTCAACCCATTTCTATTTCCCCTTACCATATGACCCCAACGGAGTTGAAGGAGTTGAAAGAGCAATCAAGGGATTTGTTTGAGAAGGGTTTCACAAGGCCTAGTAAATTACCTTGGGCTGCACTGGTGTTGCTTGTGAAGAAGAAGAACGGTTCTCTTAGAATGTGCATTGATTACCGGCAACTTAATAGGGTCACGATAGAGAAAAAGTATCCTCTACCAAGGATAGAAGGCCTTTTTTTATCAACTTCAAGGGGCTAGTCGCTTTTCTAAGATTGATCTTCATTCCAGTTACCACTAGGTCAAGGTGAGGGAGTGTGGTATTCTCAAGATGGCTTTTCGGACTAGATATGGGCATTTTGAATTTGTGGTTATCTCTTTTGGGTTGACCAATGCACCAGATATGTTTATGGATCTTATGAATATGGTCTTTAAGCCCTACCTTGACTTGTTTGTGGTGATTTTTATTGATGATATCTTGATTTATTCCCATAGTGAGGAGGAGCATGTGAATCACTTGAAGGTGGTGCTGCAAATCTTAAGGAAGGAGAGGTTGTATGCTAAATATGAAAAATGTGAGTTTTGGTTGAAAAAGGTTGCATTTTTGGGACATGTTGTGTTGGGCGATGGTACTAAGGTGGATCGTAAGAAGATGGAGGTGGTTAGAAATTGTCCTAGACCTTTGACTCCATCAGACGTTAGAAGTTTCTTGGGTTTGGCGGGTTATTGCCAGAGGTTTGTAAATGGCTTTTCTTCAATTGCTTCCCCTATGACTAAGTTGACCCAAAAGAAGGCAAAGTTTGTTTGGACCGATGAGTGTGAAAAGAGTTTTCAAACCTTGAAAGATAAGCTTGTCTCCGCCCCTATCTTGTCTCTATCGGAAGGGTTAGAGCGGTTTGTGGTTTACTGTGATGCTTCTAGAATCGGTTTGGGGTGTGTGTTGATAGAAAATAGTAAGGTGATAGCTTATGCCTTTAGACAACTGAAAGTGCATGAGAAGAATTATTCCACCCATGATCTTGAGTTGGCGTCCGGTGTGTTTGCCGTGAAATTTGGCATCATTACTTGTATGGTGTTCATGTTGATGTTTTATCAATCACAAGAGCCTCCAATATGTGTACACCCAAGAAGAGCTTAACTTGAGACAAATAAGGTAGTTAAAGCTTCTTAAGGATTATAACATGAGTGTGCATTATCATCCCGGCAAAGCTAATGTTGTGGTTGATGCTCTACGTAGAGTGTCCATGGGGAGTTTGGCTCATATTGATGATTGTTGCAAGGGGGTGGCTAGAGATATTCACTGGTTGGCTAGGTTATGAGTTAGGTTGAATGTAGGGGAAAATGGTGGTGTAGTGGCTGTTGATGGTTCTAAATTGTCCTTGATTGAGTAGGTACAGTCAAAACAAGATCTTGACGCTACCTTGCTAGAGTTGAAGACCTTGGTGAAGGAAGGTAAAGTGGATGTTTTCTCCCAAGGGTGAGATGGTGCCCTTAGGTACCAAAGTAGATTGTGAGTGCCTAATTTTGATGATTTGAGGAAGTTGATTATAGAGGAGGCTCATAATTCAGCCTATTCTATTCACCCCTGTTCCACAAAAATATATAGAGATTTGAGGTAGTTGTATTAGTGGGATGGCATGAAGAGAGATATTGCCAAATTCATATCCAAATGTCAGAATTGCCAACTAGTGAAAGCCGAACATTAGGCCAAGCGGCCAGCCAAGGACATAGAGATTCCTACTTGGAAGATGGAAGAGGTTAACCTTGATTTTGTGGTTGGTATGCCCAAAAATAGGAAACACTTTGACTCTATTTGGGTTGTGGTTGATAGAATGACAAAGCCAGCTCACTTCCGATCGGTTAAGACCACTTATGGTGCCGAAAATTATGCTGAATTGTATATTCTTGAGTTGGTAAGATTGCAAGGGGTGCCTTTGTCTATCATTTCGGATTGTGGTGCTTAATTCACTTCAAATTTTTGGAGGTCTTTCCAAAGGGGTCTTGGTACCAAGGTTAAGCTTAGCATGGCTTTTCATCCTGAAATGGATAGCCAAGCCGATAGAACTATCCAAACTCTTGAGCATATGCTTAGGGCTTGTGTTTTTGAGTTTAAGGGTAGTTGGGATGAACATCTTCTACTTATTGAGTTTGTTTACAACAATAGCTACCACTCAAGCATTGACATGACTCCCTTTCAAGCTCTTTATGGTAGATGTTGTAGATCCCCCATTGTATGGTTTGAAGCGGGGGATATGGCTTTTCTAGGTTCGGATTTGGTTATAGAGGCCTTGGAAAAGGTGAGGTTGATAAGGGAGAGATTGACTATAGCCCAAAGTAGACGAAAGTCATATTCCGATGTGAGAAGGAGAGATCTCGAATTTAAGGTTGGTGATTGGGCTTACTTGAACGTCTCACCCATGAAGGGTGTGGTTTGATTTGGCAAGAATGGTAAATTAAGCCCAAGGTTTGTGGGTCCTTACAAGATTTTGAGAAGAGTTGGGAAGGTTGCGTACGAACTAGGGTTGCCTATGGAAATGAGTATGGTTCATCTGGTCTTCCATGTGTCTATGTTGACGACATATGTTGGTGACCTAAGTGCTATAGTGCCTTTAGAGGTTGTGGGTGTTGTAGAAGATAAATTGACCTACGAGGAGGTCCCTGTGAAGATCTTGGATAGGCAAGTGAAGAGGCTAAGAAACAAAGATGTAGCTTTCGTCAAGGTCCTTTGGAGGAACCAATAAGTTGAAAGTGCCACATGGAAAGCTGAAGCGGACATGAGATAGCGATATCCATATCTCATCCACTCTACTCAAGCTGAAGGTAATAACTAAGCCTCATCTCTAATTTCAAGTCCTAAGTTTCAGCCTCTATGACGTTGCAAATATTCATGTTTATGGTAACAAGTTTATGGTGATTTTCGAATTCATGGTGGAGATTTTTAAAATGATGTTTAAGTGTAATTGTTGCATTTATGTCAGGCTAAAATCTTCATGATCACTTCTCTTATACATGTTCCTTTGACATTCGGCGATGATGTTCCTAAGGGGAAGATATTGAAACGCACCAAAATGTGCTTCGAAAATGCCCATTATTGTAATTTTAATATATCTCAGAATTCATACATGATATCGAAAATCTGACATCATATTCTTGATTAGAGGGCAAACTTGAGTGGGGAATGAGTATAACCCAAATTTTAGAAGACTCGTAGCGAAAAATGATTATCGCCAATTTTTTGCAAACTAGTAGGGGCTCGCAATGGCTCCGCGACGCGGACCCGTCACGGACCAGTGGTAGCACTTCCCTAATTTTTTTATTCGGCCTAAGGGCATTGGGGTCATGGCCCCATTCCCACTTGAACGTGAAAGCACCATACTTACCCATTTTTCAACTCTATATCACTCAAAACCCTCTCTAAAACCTCTCCAGCACTTCATCAAAATCCCCCATGCAAATTCAAGGATTTTAAGCTCATATTGGATCTCAAGAACTCAATCCAAGCTTCAGGTCTCCTTCATGTTTACATCAAGGAATCACCAAGTTTAGGTATGTGGGTTTTATCCATTGGGTCCTTTCACCCATGTAGTCCAACCTTCCTATTTTTATGAAAATTGCATGATTTGAAATTGTATTGCTTATAGGTATCTTTTATTATGATATATGAGCATGATTTATGTTGGAGTTGTACTAGTATTGTGGGTTATGTATGATATCTATTTTAAGCTTATATTTTGATTTGATCTTTGTCTATTGAGATTATGCATTATTCAAGCTATGAAAACTATGAACTATTGTGAATATTTGATGTGAAATTCATGATAACCAATTTGGGGCTTTACTACAATGTTGGTGATTTGATTTTGAATTGATTTACTCAGTTAGTTATGCTCTTGAGTTGCATGAATTTGAACAAGCGTCATGTGACCACCAAGTGTTTGATAAAATGTCATGCCAAGAATTCTCAAGTTATTTACATGATTTACAAGTCAAATGTCTTCATGATGATTAAGGGCTTTCAAGCATGTTTTAGACTCATGAAAATATCTATGATTTTACAAGTATCAACTTGTGCCTTATTTCAAGATTTTTATCTCTTGTGAGCCATTCATGTTTAAGCAAGGGATTCATGTATGATTGTTTTACTCTCATGTTCAAGTTACGCTCACCATTAGAGGTCAACATGTTTCAAGAGCTACTCATATCATGTTTCCATATTTCTTACACATTCTATAGCATATGATTATTTCAAGTATTCAATGGGATTAGACTTAGCACCGATTGAGTACTTTAGAGGGGGGCTAGACTCATCAGGTTTGTATACGAAGTATTTAGTCTCTAAACTATGTGCCACTATAGGATACTTTTCCCTTACTCACTAGTGGATGCATCTAGTTATTTCACCAACTCGAGGGGGTATCATGCCTTAAATTAAACATGTTTGGTTCACTTTGGCAAGTCGACAACACCTAGCCTAGGGGTGTCATTCCCATCCACCTACGCCGAGGGGGTGTCATGCCTTGGATTCTAAGTTGTATCTACTTGGTCTGTGTTGGTTAAGGTCTCCTCCCGCATATGTATGTTATGTATCTTGCAAGTTGATTGTTCTATAAGCATGTTTATTCATAGCATTGATCATAACTAACATATTGAGATTTTATCTATTGTCTATATCTTATGCATTTTTAGTACATTGGCCTATATTTTGTTGCATTACATCCTACATACTTAGTACATTCAAATACACTAACGCATACTTTATGCCTACATGAGATCACCATGTTGGGATCAGAGCCACATTTGATCATCCTCCTCCTCCACGTGGCTACTTCAATCTTTTGAAGCAAGCTTTGGTAAGTCCTCAACTTTGAGGACAATATCTACTTATTTCATGCTATGTTAAGACTCTTTCTCTTTGTTTAATACTTATGACTATGAGGGTGAGCGCGGAGAGTGTCTTGGCCCCCATTCCATTCCATGCTAGAGGTGTTGTTGGATAATATGATGTATTTATGCTATGATCTTGACTCTTTATGTTTTTTTGCTAAAATCAAGATTTCCCTTACTCCCGCTCCCCTTTCTATTATATCTCTTGTTGATTGTTTACTTCGCTTCCGCGACAAAGGATATGTGATTGATATACTGAGAGGCTTGCTTGGGTCCCTTCGGGTTCCTATTCGTCGTGTCACGTCTAGGCCCTAGGCTTGGGTGATGACAGATGGTAAAGTAGAGGTTTTCTCCCAAGGGGGAGATGGTACCCTTAGGTATCAAGGTAGGTTGTGTGTGCCTAATGCTGATGACTAGAGGGAGTTGATTTTGGAAGAGACTCATAATTCATCCCATTCTATTCACTTCGGTTCTACAAGAATGTATAGAGACTTGAGACAGGTGTATTGATGGTGTGGTGTGAAGATAGATATTTCCAAATTTTTAGTCGATTGTCACAATTTCCAACAAGTGAAAGCCAAACATCAAAGACCGGTGGCCCAGACCAAGACATAGAAATTCCTACTTGGAAGTGGGAAGATATCAATATAGATTTTGTGATTAGTTTGACGAGGAATAGGAAACACTTTGATTTGATATGGGTTATTATTGATAGAATGACAAAGTCAGCTCATTTTCTACTGGTTAAGACTACTTATAGTGCCGAAGATTATGCAAAGTAATATATTCATGAGTTGGTTAGATTACGGGGGTGCCCTCGTCTATTATTTCAGATCGTAGTGCTCAATTCACTTCACATTTTGGAGATCCTTCCTAAAGGGTCTTGGTACCAAGATCATGCTTAGCATGGGTTTTCATCCTCAAATGGTTGTCCAAGCAGAAGGGATTATCCAAACTCTTGAGGATATGCTTAGGTCTTGTGTTTTAGAGTTTAAAGGTAGTTGGCATGAACACCTTCCACTTATAGAGTTTGCTTACAACAACAGTTACCACACTAGTATTTGCATGGCTCCCTTTGAAGCTATCTATGGTAAGCATTGTAGATCCTCGAATGGGTGGTTTGATGTGGGGAAAATATCTTTTTTAGGCCCGAATTTAGTTATAGAAGCTTTGGTGAAGGTGAGATTGACAACAGAAAGGTTGAGGACGGCTCAAAGTAGACAAAAGTCCTGCTCCGATGTGCGAAGAAGAGATCTTGAGTTTAAGTTTAGTGATTAAGTTTACTTGAAGATCTCACCCATGAAGGGTATGGTCTGGTTTGGCAAGAAAGGTAAATTGAGCCCAAGGTTTGTGGGTCCTTATAGAATTTTCAGGAGAGTTGGTAATGTTGCATATGAATTGGTGTTGCCTATGGAGATGAATATGGTTCATCCAGTCTTTCATGTGTCTATGTTGAGAAGATGTATTGGTGACCCAAGTGATATAGTTCCCTTAGAAGGTGTGGGTGTTGTGGAGGATAATTTGACCTATAAGGATGTCCTAGTTGAAATATTGGATAGACAAGTGAAAATGTTTAGAAACAAAGATGTAGCATCTGTCAAGGTCCTTTGGAGGAATCAACAAGTTGAAAATGTCACATGGGAAGCCGAGGCGGACATGAAAAAGCTATATTCATACCTCTTCTACTATACTCAAGCTGAAGGTAATAAATTTGTGTGCTATCCATGATTTCAAGTCTTAAGATTCAGCCCTCATGCATTCATGTTCATGGTGACAAGTTTATAGTGATTTTTGATATTTATGTTGTGATTTTTTGAAAATGATCTTTAAGTGCATTTATTGCATTCATGTCAGGCTGAAAACTTCATAATTACTTCTCTTACGCATGTTTCTTTGACATTCGGGGATGGATGTTCCCAAGGGGGAGATATTGAAATGCCCCTCATGTGCTTCAGAATGCTCCATAATCATAATTTTCATATATCTCAAAATTTGTGCGTGATTTCAAAAATCTAACTTCATATTCTTGATCATGGGACAAAATTGAGGGAGATATGGGTAGAACCTAGATTTTGGAAGACCCGTTGCAAAAAATAAATTTCGCTAATTTTTTCGATTCTAGTGTCTGTCCGCACCTGAGTGGCAGACTAGTGTAATGGTGGCTGCGTGATGGGTCAGGTTGCGCCAGGGACACAAATCAGTGCATATTGTTCCCTGTTTTTCCAACTTAGTGCAAGGGCATTGGGATCATAACCCAATGCCCATTTAAATGTGAAATCATCCATACTTAGCCATATTTCAACTCTATAACTCAGAAAACCCTCTTTGAAAACCTCTCCAAGACTTCATCAAATCTCTCATTCAAATTCAAGGATTTCAAGCTCAACTTTGGAACTTAAGAACCCATCTCAACCTTCAAGTTTCCCTCAACTCAATTTCAAGAAAATCAAAGTTTGAGGTATGTGGGTCTTTATCCATAGGTCCTTTCACCCATGGAGCCCAACCTTCTCTTTTTATGAACATTGCATGATTTCAAGTTGTGTTACTTGTGGGTATCTTTTATTATGAAATATGAACTTGAATTATGTTGGGGTTTTATCAAGTATTGATTGATTATGCATGAACATCTACTTTAAACATGTTCCATGAATTGATTTATGTCTATTGAAACTATGCATGATTTGGGCTATGAAAACTATGAACTATGATGAACTTTTGATATGGATTTCATCATACCCAAATTAGGGTTTTATTAGAAAGTTGGTGGGTTGATTTTGAATTGATTTTACTCTTTTTTTTACTTTTGAGTCGCATGATTTTCGACAAGTATCATGAACCCACCATGCATTTGATGAAATTACATGACAAGAGTTCTCAAGTTGTCAATGAACTATTACATGATTTACAAGTCAAGTGACTTCATGATGATTAAGGACTTTCAAGCATGTATTGATTTCATGAAAAGTATCCATGATTTTACAAGCATGAAGTTAAGCCCTATTTCAAGATTTTAACCTATTGTGAGCTATTCATGTCAAGGCAAGGGATCATATATGATTATTATTTTCTCTCATATTCAAGTTATGCTCACTAGTAGAGGTCAAGCCTGTGAAAGAGCTACTCATGTCATGTTATCATGACTCTTACAAGTACTCATCATATTATTAAATTTATGACTATCAAGTATTCTGTGGGATTAGACTTAGCACCGATTGTGGCTCAAGATGGGGCTCGACTCAAGGGGCCCTTATATAAATTCTTTAGTCTATAAACTATGTACAACCATGGGATTATTATATTTGCCTTGCTGTACTAGTGGATCCACCTAGTTTCATGTTTATCATATTTGGTTTACCTTGGCAAGTAGACAACAATTTGTCGGGGGGTGTCTTGCCCGGTCACCTGTACCGAGGGGGTGTCATGCCTCGGATTCCTAGTTGTAGTTTCTTGGTATATATCAGTTAAGGTCTCCTCCCACATATGTATATTATCATGTGTGAGTTGAACGCTTTACATACAAGTTTTATTACAAGCATTGACCATACAAGTCAAATTGAGATTGTATTCATTGATTATATCTTATGCATTTTGAATATATTGGCTTACGTATTTGTTGAGTCTTACCCCACATACTTAGTACATTCAAATGTACTAATGCATACTCTTTCCCTACATGATATCACCATGTAGGAACCGAAGCTCCTTTTGATCATCGTCCTCCACGTGGCTAGTTTGATCCTTTGGAGAAGACTTTGGTGAGTCCTCAATTCCGAGGATAATATCTACTTATTTCATGCTATGTTGCGATTTATTCCTTATGTTGAATACTTGTTATTATGAGGGTGACCTCGGGGAACGTCTTGGCCCCCGCTCCATTCTAAAGTAGAGGTGTTGTCGGATACTATGTTTGTATATGCTATGAGCTTGACTCTTTACGCTTTTATGATTATCAAAGACTTCCCTTAGTCCCGTTTTCCCCTTTTTATTAATTGACTCTTATTATTGTTTAATTTTGCTTATGCAACCAAGGATGTGTGCATGTTACAATCAAGAGGCTTGTTTGGATTGTCTTTGGACTTCTCATTCGCCGTGTCACATCTAGGCCCTAGGCTTGCATCGTGACATAATCGACCACTTGAAAACCATAAAACACCCATGTCAAAACATAACTTAAACCATTTTCATGCACATGTATGCATGTCATGTCATGAAACATGAGAGTGAAAGAACTAGGACCATTTAGAGTAGGGAAAACCCAATACCTTAGGCTTGAGTAGATTAGAAAAGATAGGGATATCGCCTCATCATGTCTGACTCTGCCTCCCATGTAGCACTCTCATATGTTGATTCCTCCAAAGAACTTCAACCGAAATCAAATCTTTATTACAAAGCCACTTTACTTGTCTATCAAAAATTTTAACTGGCACCTCTTGATAAGTCAAGTTCTCTTCAAACTCAACACCTTTTAAAGGCACAATTGAACTAGGATCACCAATCAACTTTCTCACCATTGACACATGGAAAGTCGGGTGAATAAAACTCATATCAAGGGTATATCCAACCTATAGGCCACCTTGATAATGCACTAAACTATCTTATAAGGACCTATATATCGGGGAGTTAACTTAACGTTTTTATTGAAACTCATCACACCTTTCATAGGAAAAACCTTCATATACACCTTATCACCAACATGAATCTCAAGATCCCTCTTTCTAACATTTGAATGAGACTTTTGATGACTTTGAACCATCTTCAACCTTACCCTAATCAACTTCACTTTTTCCATGGCCTCTAACACCAAATCTGACCGTATCAATGCCACCTCACTAAACTCGAACCATCCCACCTGGGACCTACACTTTCTCCCATACAAAGCCTCGAATGATATCATACCAATGCTAGCATGAAAACTATTGCTGTAACCAAACTCGATAAGCGGTAAATGATCATCCCAATTTTCCTTGAATTTCAACACACAAGCCCTAAAAATGTCCTCCAAAGACTAAATTGTTCTTTTAGCTTGTCGGTCGATTTGATAATGAAAAGTGGTACTTAACTTCACGTTCATGACAAACCCTTTTTGAAATGATTTCCAAAAGTGAGAAGTGAATTGGGTAACACGATCTGATATGATCGACATAGGCACACCATGCATTCTCACAAATTTTTGGATATACAACATTTCATAATCTTCAGCATTGAAAGTAGTCTTAATCGATATGAAATGAGCCAATTTGATCATCCTATCAACAATGACCCAAATAGAATCAAATTGCTTCAGGGTAAAGGGCAAGCCAACTACAAAGTCCATATTCACATTTTCCCACTTCCAATTAGGCATCTCAATATCTTGAGTCAAACCGCCTGGAGTTTGGTGTTCCATCCTCACTTTCACAATCCAATAAATCTTGGTGGATCCCAGATGTATAGAATAATGAGAGTTGTGGGCTTCACTCATGACCACCTCTTTAAGACTATCAACATCCAGAGCAAACAACCGATTTTGATACCGAAGTACACCATCTCCCCCTTGGAAGAAAATATCTATCTTCTTTTCGACAACCAGCTTCTTTAACTCAATTAAAGACGTATCTTGGTGCAGTTTTGCCTTGACATCAAAAACCACAGAAGACTCAGGTCCATTCTGAACATGAATGCCACTGTCATTAGAGTTAGCCAATCTAATACCCAATCTAGCCAAGCGATAAACATCTTTTTACCAACTTTTTCTTTCGCGTATCAACATGGGCCACACTACCTATTAGAGGTGGAAAATGGGTGGATTAGGCTAAAATTAAGAAGTTAAAATGGGATGCATTTAATATCGAGTTGGGTCTTGACCCCCGCCCAAAATTATTTTGGGCTAAATTAGGTTGGGGTTATATAGGGCTAAAAGTCGGGTTGGGTCATGACCCACCCAATTAACCTGCTTATTCAAAGAAAACTTTCATAGGATACAACATAATACTAAGTAGTAATACAACATGATATTAAGTACCAATAATAACATGATATTAAGAAACAATAATAACACAATATTAAGTAGCAAGACAACATGATATTACATAAATAATAATACCATATTAAGTAGCAATACAACAAGATATTGAGTAGCAATAATAACATGCTAGGTTACATAAAATAGGTTGAAGTGAGAATATAATTGGGCTCAGCTCAGAATTATTTTAAAATGGGTTAAGTTGTATTGGGTTGAAAATTAGCTCAATTCTAAATCATACTGAACCCAATCCAAAAAATTATAGTTGGATTGGGTGGGTTTTTTATGTTTGGGCTTATATTTTCACCTCTACTACCTAGAAATAGCCTATAAAGAGCATCGGTTACAATGTTTGCCTTGTCGGGATGATATTGAGCACTCTTGTCATAATCTTTAAGAAGTTCGAACCACCTTCTTTGCCTTATGTTGAGATATGTTTTGGTAAACACGTATTGCAAACTCTTGTGATCAATAAAAATATCAACATGAACACCATATAAGTAATGTCTCCAAATCTTCGAAGCAAACACCACGGCTACCAAGTCAACATCATGAGTCGAGTACTTTTGTTCATGCACCTTCAGTTGCCTCGATGCATAAGCTATCACCTTACCATGTTGCATAAGTACACAACAAAACCCAATCCAAGAAGCATCACAATACACCAAAAACCCATCTAAGCCATATGGTAAAGTCAAAACAAAAGTTGATGTACTTCGATCCTTCAAAGTCTGAAAACTCTTCTCACACTCATATAAAAATATAAACTTGACCTTCTTTTGAGTTAACTTAGTCCATGGAGATGAAATGGATGAGAAAATCTTAACAAACCTCCGATTAAAACTAGCCAACCCAAGAAAACTCTGAATATCAGAAGGAGTCAATGGTTTAGGCCAAGTCTTTATGTCCTCGATTTTCTTTGGGTAAACCTTAATGCCATCATTAGATACCACATGACTAAGAAAATCCACTTCACCTAACCAAAACTCAAATTTAATGAACTTGGAAAATACTTACTTCTCCCTCAAAATTTGAATAACCAATTCAAATGATCTATGTGCTCCCACTCACTTCAGGAATAAACAAAATATCATCAGTGAAGACAACTACAAAAGTATCAAGAAATGGCTTGAGCACTCAATTCATAAGATCAATAAACATGACCGGAGCATTAGTCAAGCCAAAGGACATCACCACAAAGTCAAAATGTTTGTATCTAGTCCAAAAAGCTATCTTGGGAATGTCACACTCCCAAACCTTCAACTGATGATAACCCGAACAAAACTCAATCATTGAGGAACGGGTAGCTTCTTGAAGTTGATCAAACAAGTCGTCAATCCTTCGCAATGGATATTTATTCTTGATGATCACTTTATTCAATTGTTTGTAGTCAGTACACATCCGAAAGCAATCCATCCTTCTTTCTCATGAATAACATAGGAGCACCCTAGGGCGATTTACTTGGTCGTTGAATAAAGCTTTTCTACAATAAATCCTTCAACTGATTCTTCAATTGATCCATTAGCTAGAGCCATATGATAAGGAGGTATGGAGATAGGTTGAGTATCAAGAAGAAGATCTATGTCAAAGTCTATTTCCAGAAGAACTATGCCAAAATCTATTTCCGTTTTGGGAGGAATACCAGGCAAATCTTCCGGAAAAACATCCGAAAACTCATTAACCACTTGAATCGACTCAAGAGTAGGTGACTTAGACTCCACATTTCTAAGCCTTACAATATGATAGAAGCACCCTTTAGAAATCATTCTCCGAGCTTTAGGATATGAAATAAACCATTTAAAAGCGAAGTCATGCCCTTCCACTCAAGCATAGGCTCATTCCGAAACTAAAACTTGACCTAGTAGGTTCTACAGTTAATAGAGGCATAAGAAGCATGCAACCAATCCTTCCAAAGAATAATATCAAAATCTAACATCTCATGTTCTAGAAGATCACAAGGAAGGACCTTATGAAAGACCAGAACTGGATAACACTAATAGACCCTTTGGGCAACAATGGACTCACCCACGGGAGTATAGACTTAAAAGGGCTCCCTAATGATTTCAGGATTCAAACCAAACTTAACAACAAAAAGAGGAGTCACAAAAGATAAATTTTCACCCAGTTTAAGAAAAACATAAGCATCTAAATCAAAGACTTTTAACACATCAGTCATAATATCTGAACTCTTTTCCACTTCTTGCCTTAACTTGCAAAGAACAGAACCTATTGTTCCTGGGAGCACCACCCTGTTGGACCCTTGGTTGGCTTTAATTACCAAGAGCCACTTGGACTTTCTTAGGTGACTTTAGACAATCAACCTACTTGTGGTTTCTCTCACCATACCCTTAGCAAGCACCTAAACCTGTCAAGCACCTTCCGAGGTAGCTCCTTCAACACTTGTCACATTTAGGGTAAACAAGCCTATCTCTAAGCTATGCCTTGGGATGAGGCACTCTACTATTGGCAGACCTTGCATTTAGCCCTTGGCCTTGTTGGAAACGACCATTGCCACCACCACTTCAAGAGTTAGAGAACCCACTATCATAACAGGTTCTCTTAGTGTCATTATCTATCCTCTCCTTGAGCTTCTCCTCTTCAATTTGTTCACCATAGGTCATAAGCCTGGAAATGTCCATATCCTGAATAAATATAGTTGTACTACATTATTTCACCACCATTTCAGAGATCCAAGAAATACATTTGTACATTCTTGCATGGGGTCAACCACTAGCATAGGAGCATACTTTAAGAGCTTCGAGAATTTGAAGGCATATTCCCTCGCACTCATACCACCATACTTGAGGTTGATAAATTCTACTATCTTGGCTTCCCTAAGCTCAAGAGGAAAGAATTATTCCAGAAAAGAAAACATAAACTCTTCCCAACCAAACCCATCATCACCAACCCTATTCATCAACGATTGGGTGTACCGCACTTGAGCCACATTCCGTACTAATAAGCAACTATTTTATCTTTCCCTTCTAAAGTCACCCTGATGATAGTTAACACCTAAGAGAGTTCATCAATGAATCCTTATGCATCCTTATCATCTTTTCAACCATCGAACTCCAAAAGATTGATCCAGGTGAAATCTCTTGCTCTAGCAGTCGGAGTGGAAACATTGAGAGGAGGATTAGCCTACCTAACCTTATTGATCACCACGTGAGCTAGCATGGAAATGATAGTCTGGAACTCATCATGAGTAACTAGCTCCCCTATAGGCCCTTGAGGGACTTTGTCCTCATTAACTGGGCCTACCTAGGTAGAGGGCTTCGTTGTGGAGGAATCTTCTAAGAGAGTATCAAGGACATTGTCAAAGTTAGAAATCTTTAAGACATATTTTATAGCATAACATAAACAGTAAAGAAGTCAGACATTTCCTAAAATGCCATCTTAGCCACCTACTCATAGGTGTTGTGCACTTCACACCCATGAATAGGACTCTACTTAATGTGGTAAGGTGGACTCCAAGGATCATTTTAAAACATTAGTGCTCTGATACCACACTTGTCATAACCCAAGCCTATGGCCTAAGAGGGACATAGAAAATAGGAACTTGAAAATCCCCAAACAAGCCTCGTAGTATCCATAGACACATTATTAGTTCAATAGCGCATAACTAAATAACAAGTACATAATTCAAAGTGAAATGGGGCTTTGGACTCATACTATAGGGATGTCACTGAGAATGGGAGTTGTATCGATTCACGTAGCATATAGCACATAAGAATTAAGGGGCGGGAAAGTATTACTTATGCTATGGGGATAGAAAGCTCTTAGGACTTTCCATATTCCCACATCTCATCATAAACATACCACCACAGTACCAATAACATGAGTTAGAAATAAACATAGTCTCCATAAGCAATAAGCATAACAAATAACTAGAACATACATATAGTTTACATGATATCCAACAATGCTCTAGTTTATAGAAAAGGACGGGGACCAAGACATGTTTCGAGATCACCCTCAAATAAAAAACATAAGAAAGTCATCATATAATAGGTATGTAGAATATGGCCTGTCCTTTGATGAAAGGGCATACCACAAGTAGCTTTTTCTCAAACAACCTAACTGCCAAGAGGTGAATGAAGATAGTCTTGAGTCCTTACATGTTTAAATATGTAGGAAAATGTACTTGTTAGTATGTTAGAATGTACTAAGTATGCAGGATTGCAAATGCTTATGAATATACGAACTTGCAATCAATGATGACAAGGGCACATATATACAGAATGAAATATATAGGAAAGAGTATAATATCAATATGCCATGAAATCCATGATGCATGAATTCCATAATACTTTAAACATAATGGGGATGTAACCTCAATCAACATAAAACCAAGGAAGTTATTACTTGGAACTCAGTCATCTTCCCTACAATGAATAAAGAGGTGACTTACTTGAAAGGTAGATCCTTAACATAATTATCCCATACAAGGGCATAAACAGGAACATATGTTTGGCACATAGTTATGAAAATGAGACTATAATAGTCCCCCACCTCCAACCCATTTAGTCCTAAGTCTTCATTACATGAGAATACATATGTATATATGTGCTTGAAAATGGAGCATAAGTCTTTTCAAATCATAATCATGCATATTTAGGCTTAAAGTCCAAACCATACTTCATAGTCATGCATACGTAGGCTTAAAAGCCAAATCATACAGCATTTCATACTTTCATGCATGGGAATATCTCATTCGTTCTTGTACATGATGTTATAAGCACACTCATAAATGCTTAAAGTCATGACATAGACATAATGTGATCACATGTCATGTCATAACCATGCTTGAAATCCTAGTCATATCATAATTGGTCTTGACCGACATCATAAATCCCATGAAAATAATTGTTGATGCATGCATATGCCATGAGGAATGAAGGAATAGAATGGGTACTAGCAATTCATAAAATAAATGTAATAAGATGAAATCATAAATAATATGTCAAGAAATCAATAGTTAAAACATACTAGAACTTATCCATGCATTGATTCAAAGATTAAAGTAACATGCATTTCCAAACCTTCATAAAATCAATGTAGTGCAACGTAATAGGGCTTAGATCATGTTAAAAACATCAACTAAACATAGTCCATAACTCAGGTTGATAGCTACTAGCCTTTTCTTTCACTTTCAGATAACCCTTTGACTCATCATTCAAATTTTTCACAGAGAGTCATATTCTCTAATTTCATTTGTAACACATGTTTTTCAACTTTAGATAACTGAGAAATTAGGGAAACCTTTTCATCTTGAACAAGATATAATTGATTATTCAACACATCTTTTTCAGTAGTTAATTACTTAATAAATCAATAAGAATAGTTGCTAACTTTCTCAGCTTCTTAATAGACAGAATAAGCAAATTTTGCTCAAAATCATATAGGGTTACCTCTTTCCCGGGTTCATTAAAATCATCACACGTTTGCATGAATGCAAATATTTGATTTGAGATCTCCTCATCTTTCTTCACAGCTATCAAGAAAGCACCCTTTATATTCAGACTCTTTTGACTCGAGGAATTTCCTCAAACAATAATGGCTTTCTTCACAACATAGTCTACTATAGTCTTTCTACTTTTCTTGTTAGGGACAAAGTCCCACGACTTGTATTTGGTGCCTCTATGCTGGCATAGTCTTTTTGCTCTTTCTTGTGCATTGAAACAATCTCTGATAAAATATCCAGGTTTTCCACACTTTTGCCACAAATAATTAGTAGTAGAAGCTCTGTCAGATTTCCCTTCTTCTTGAAACCACCACACTTCCTCATAACTTTTTGAAACCTCCTTGTGAGGTAAGCTATTTGATCTTCATCTTCATCAGATTCCATAACTTATGCCACCTTTAGAGCTAGTGATTTATCCTTTTTACTAGCATCAATTACTCTATTCAACTCATGAGTTTGGAGATTACCAATCAAAGTACCCATTGTTGACACCTTCAGATCCTTAGCCTCAGTGATTGCATCAACTTTCCTGGCCCAAGATACAGGAAGAGTTCTGAGAATCTACCTCACTTGCTTGCTAGGGTGAATGGGGTCACCCGAGCACCTAAGCTCATTGATAATGAGTAAGAACCTGGTATATATATCATGAATAGACTTTCCTACCTTCAAGGTAAAGTGCTCATACTAGATTGTGAGAATATCAACTTTGGACTCCTTCACTTGCTCAGTGTCTTCATGAGCTATGTGTAAACAATCCTAGATGTCTTTGGCTGACTCGCAAGTAGAGATACAATGTATTCCTCTGGCCCAATACCATAGACTAATAGCTTCTTTCCCTTGTGGTTCTTCTAAATCCTCTTTCGATCTACATCATTATACTATTGTCTAGTCTTAGGGACTATTCGAGTGATCTAACCATCTTTCACCTCCAAGGTCGGAACATAAAGACCATCAAGCACAATTTCACATATCTCACAATCTTCAACCATGATAAAATCATGTATATGAGTTTTTCACCTATTATAAAATTTTCACTCGAAGCGAGGAGGTCTGGTAGATGACTAAACCTCTTCAAGATTCAATGTAGCTGCCATTTTTTTCAAGATGCACTCTATATGTTAACATTTTAGAGAGTCCAAGATGTGATACCAGTTGATTAAAACTGAGGCTTCCACTGACTATAGGGGATCAGGTCCCTAGTTAGAACAACAACGAACAGAATAGCTAACATAGTAAAAAGACAACCAAGTAAATGAGACAAGTTGTTTAACGTGAAAACCTCCTTACTCTAGGGAGGAGAAACCATGAACTGTACTCACAGGATTTAGAACCAACTCCATCAAACTTCAATGGAGAAAAAGCTTTAGATTACAAACTCTTACACCAAGGAATCTAACTATAGATCCCTTTCCTCCCACTGTGATAACTTTTCCACAAGTACGAGTTAACTAAGTAGCTACTCCACTACTCAGTAAATCAACAAACTCTATACAACTTAGACTTCATGTAAGGACCTAGATGTTGTACAACCTTAATGGAGCTTGGAAGTTGGTTTCAAAAAGTTTTGGACCAAAGTAACGCTTCATGGTAGCTTTCACGGTCTGTGTAGCATAATACAGACCATATGGAGCCTTCTTGAAGTGTCCTTTGGCCTTGTGTGGGATGTAAGGGCCTTAACATAGAGTTTGGGACCAAGGCATACCATACTTACACCCTATATGATTTGTATGAGGTCATACGGAACGTGTGGTGGACTGTATGGTTGCCTTGGGTTTCCAACTCCACAATTTTAAGCTAAGGCAAATTGTACAGCCCCTCTCATGGACCATTTGGAGCTTCACAGTCCGTGAGGCCCTCCCGTAATGGTCCTAAAGTGAAAATTTTATATGTATTGGATCACCATCTCGAAACTCTATCGCGAAGAATACTTCTAAGTAAGATGGCACAGAGAAATACACAAACTGCGTGTCTTGGTACGAGTCATACCACCCTCTTGTATGGGTGCCTACATTGAATTTTTCTAGGTATGAGATTATCATTCCTACCTTCGACGAGTGAAATTTTTCTTAAGTGCTTGACCGCGGGAAAGTGTATGGTTCGTAAAGTGCCTTACGGACCATAACCCCTCCCTGAGACTTGACTTTAATTTTTTACATATTTCTTTAATGGCATTTTCATATTTATGGTTTATCCTAAGGATATTTTGTGTCTTGCTATGCTACATAAAGACTTTCAAATGGCATATACTTTATTTCTCTCATTCAAATTCATTCCTACTCTTAGAATTCTCTCAAGTCACTTTTAAGAACTCACTCTCAAAGAAATCTTATGAAGACTAAGCTTGGGAATCAAGGGAAACCCTTTCTTCATCAAATTTCTTCTTGAATCTTCTCTATTAGCTAAGGTATGTTGGATTGATTCTTAGTCCCTTTCAACCACGAAGACCCAAACCCTTTTCACTTGAATTTCATGAAATTTTGCTTACTTTAAATGTGGGTTTTAAAAGGTTTTAAATATTATTGTTTGTTAAATTCAATTGAAGGGTGGGATATGCTTAAGTTGATTCAAGCCCTAATATTTTGAATTACATGATTATTATGAATATTTCGACATGCAGATTCTCTTTAAAGTTTGATTCAAGCATGGTTAATC
Source organism: Solanum medicagineum (assembly GCA_026153255.1). Lineage (NCBI taxonomy): Eukaryota > Viridiplantae > Streptophyta > Magnoliopsida > Solanales > Solanaceae > Solanum > Solanum medicagineum. The sequence continues at coordinate 5,498 of JAPFFP010067589.1, read as the reverse complement.
TAAATTGTGATTCGAATGTAGATTTTACTTATGAATTTACATGTATTTCCTATTATATTATTTATTTAAGATTGAATCTATATTACCCATTGCTATTCACATGTCATTCATAGCATATGCATTCATAAGCATTAGATTTTGATAAAAATGAAATAGTGGGTTAAGCTCACATATGTTTTGAAATTGAATTTGTGGGTTAAGTCACTCATATGGTTATGACAAGAATGTTATCACATAAATGTCTATGATATTCACTCATGAGCATATTAGGTGTTTACACCTCTTTTGGAAATTGTCAATAGGTTATTCTTATGCATTAAAAGTAAGATATAATTTGTCATTTGTCATTAGAGCCTAAGTATGAATTATTATGAAAGATGTTTGACTTTTAAGCCCAAGTATGTGTTTAAATGATTTGATAATACTTGCATCTCTTTTGAAAGCATGTATACGTATATGTATTCTTATGGCAAGATGAATTAGTATCGATGGAATGGGGGTGTCAGGGCTGTCCCCAAGGGTCCTCTCCCTTTTCTTGAACTATGTGCCAGCATAGTTATATGTATATGGTAACCCTCATTGAAATGGAAGACCCATAAGGTGCGGTTACAATATTGATACGATATGATAAAAATTGTAAAAATCCTATCAGAAATGAGAGGTCCGTAAGGAAGGTAACTTCTTCAAAATGGGAGGCCCATAAAGAGAAGTATGGTTCCCATTGGCAAGTAGATTACCTTTTTCCAGTGTGGCAATAACATCAGGATTCCAAGTAATAGATCGTTTGGTGTTATATGTCGGTTGAGGTCCCATCCCCTCTTATATAAGTATTTTGCATTTCATGCATCATGTTATACTACTCTCCATTGGATATATACTTCTTTATATATTACGTGCCCTTGTCATCTTACATTAAGTGTATGTTTGATAAGTCATGTGCATTACATGCTCGAATACTTAGTACATTCAAATGTACTAGTGCATACTTTTGTCTATATGATCTCACCATGTAGGGACCAAATATTACCTTCATCCATTGTACAATGGCTAGTTGGGATCTTGAGACACTTGGTGTGGTGATTCCTATCTTCTAAGGACAAACCACCTTTCCTCTACCTATGAAGTTTGGCTTATGTTATTTACTTTGAGGGTAAGCCCGGGACATGTCTTGGCCCCCATCCTATCTTATGATTAGAGGCATTGTCGGTCATCTTGTAGACCTTTTTATGTTTATATGTTATGTGTTGTATTTGAAGATTTTGATTATTGATATAACTATCTATGAGATATTGATATATGGATTTTTTATGAGTATTATAAGATGTTGATGTGTTATGATGTGAAGGATCCTAAGTCCCGAATTGCCCCCATAGAGTAAGTCACATTTACCCACCCTTTGGTTCTTATGTGCTAACATGCTATGTGAATCAATCTTACTCCCTTTTCCCTATGACATTTCCAGATGTGAGTCCTATTTTTCCATCCCTTAGAACTATGTGTTTACTATTTGAATATGCTTCTGAACCGATGATCTGAATATGAATACTTTGAGACTTGTTTGGGGACTCTTGAGTTCCCATTCTCCATGTAACTCCTAGGCCCTAGGTCCAGGTCATGACAAGCTTGGTATCAAAGTACTAGGTTTGTAAATGATCCTCAGAGTCCATCATCTACCATTGCGTAGAGTCCTATTCATAGTTGTGAACTACACTATACCTATAAGTGGGAGGCTATGATGACATTCTAGGAATCATCACACTTCTTTATGTCTTATGTTGTGCTTTAGACCATATATTGGCTTCCTTATCCTGATGGTATCCTTTCTACATTATAAAAGATGCCTCTATGAAAATGTCCCCTAGCAAGAATGGTCTAGCTTGTAAGGACCAAGTTACTCCAGAGCCTATCTCTAATGGTGAATTATGTACAGCCTTTGCTATGATTGCACAAATGGTGACTTCTTAGATTAGGCAGGTTAATTGTCACTGTAATACCCCACATCTTACATGTACTAGTTCTATGCAAGTGAAAAATGATATGTTTTGGTCAAATTAGCGCCCACTTTTAAAAGTACTTGAATCTCATATTAGAGGGCGGTATGTGCGTCTAACGCTTAAGAAGATTGAGTGTATACAGGTTTTGTATCTAATTGAGGAGATCATGTCCCTAAACAAAGTGGGTGAATCAAGGTGCTTGTAGGACTTAGGAAGCTAGCAGGTGGGTCACCTACTTGCTTAGCTTAAACTTGCTAGCTAGACGGAGACGAGGCCTGACGTCACATCAGTCCAAGTCCGATTATGGATAAATTTAGTGTTAAGGGTGTAACATTAGCCCGTGTTTTAGCATCATAAATGGACTATATTTTTAGCCCAATAAGAATAGTAAAAGGACCCAAGCCCATTACAATTCATTTGATAATTTAGGCCCAACTAACTAAAGAGAAAAGGAAAAAATAGGCAGCAAAGGCCCATCAACTTTGAGACCTATTTAGGCCCAAGTGTGAGGGCCAAGCTGCTGCATTACTAGCTTATTAATATGTTTTAATATATGGTCAAAAGTTCAAGAGAAAGTCGGCCAAAGAGACCCTTTAAAAGGGCTCAAAAATAGTCCCTTAAATCATTTCACTTTGGAATAATTTTCAGCTTTCCTAAAGACTTTCTTTTACTCTTTACTTCACTTCACAACACAGCAAATAAAAGCCTCTAGGGTTCTTGAAGGAAACGTCAATCTTGAAGGCTAAGGAAAGTGAAAATAAACATGTATTTGGTATACTTTTTCCATGAAAAACCAAGAAATATATGCTAGTTATGCTTGTTAACAAAGGTTGGACAGCATATGTTTAGAAAGTTGTTGCACACTTGCTTCTTTTTAGTGATTTCTCTTTTGTTTGTAGGTTGTATTATGAAGAGAAGTTGATGTTCTTAACATGGTTTAAGTTATAGATATTAATCTAACGTTGCTGTCCTGATTTTGTTTCACTCAAAAATGAGTTTTATTGTGTTATCTTAAGTGTGATTTTGATTGGAATTTGTGCGCTGATGGATGGAAGGCTACTGCCTCACTTCCTTCATGACTGCTTTGGTGCTGTTCTGGGACTGTTTTAAGGCTTTTTTTATTTATAATGGTGTTGAGGATAGTTTGCTTAAAGTTCGGATAGTTTTGACTTGTTGACGTCAAGATATAGGGAAATGGCATAATGTTGTGCTACCAGGTTGCATGTAGTGGGGAGTTGGTGTGTGCTGTGAATTGTGGACTATTTCTAGCATGTTATACACCTAAACTAGACTGTATACACCTTGTATATAGAATAGATAGTAGACACATATGCATAGGGGTAGAAAGGATGAAATAACATCGTTGTGTCGATGTTTACGGGTTGCTGCCCGAAGTTTATTTTTAAATTGGATTGGACTGCCAAGACATGCTTAGTAGTTATGCTTGTTTTATGACGTACAGTAATGTAGATCACTACTTGAGAAAAAAGGAGGTTTCTTCGAGGTAATAACGAGATCGTATAATGAGGTATGTAAGGCTACTCAATTTCGTATTACTTGGCATGAAATCTAGATTCTTCCTTGGCACATAAAGGCACTTACCAACTCCGACACAACTATTAACATTGTCTCCACTCTTTCATATGTTCATATGCTCCCATACATAGTGACTTTTAAATCTGAATACATACATGGATTCCAAGTTACATGTGTTCTTGTTGCTAAATAAAGTTCACGAGTTGCTTCATCTCATACGCATTTCATTGTTTGTGTAACGTATTCATTTCCTTGCCATATTGTCTTGTATAATAATTTACATGTACATGCTACATCCACAGTCCTATAACTCCAATATTGTGACCACCAAAAGAATCATCTCAAAGGTAATTGAAAGGTAAAGTATGTTACTTATTGATGGGTGGTAACCCAAGGGGTGGAAGAATCACCTAGCCAGGGTCGATCCTATCACGGGAGGTAGCCCAAGGGGTGAAAGGAAAAGTCTAGCCAGGGCCGATCCCGATATAGATTTACCACTTATCAGCTGGTCATTTGTATTACATGTTGTGCACAGATTATTCAGTAAAGGTGAAGTAATAAAAAGAACATAAAGTACATGATCCCACGGTATAACTAAGGTGGTCTCTTATCCTTACACTAGTGCATAGTTTCATTTCAGTTGTTACTTCATATACAGTATTTCCTACCATACATATTCAATACATTATCTTATACTGACGTCCCTTATGGGGGACCTGCATCTCATGTTGTAGGTACAGGTGCTAGTAGCTCTCCCCAGTAGGAGTACAGGATATCCAACTGTTGTTACTAAGCTCCGGGTTGCTTCAGAGCTTTGTGCGTCTAGAGCTTATATTTTTGTATTGTATAGTTAGTCGAGGCGTGGCCTGTCTGGACCCTTATCAGATACTTTTTCTGATCTAGAGGCTTTGTAGACTATATAAATTAAAGTGTGGTCATGTCTCGTACTTTAGACATCGTGGCCCCAATGGCCTAGCCATATGCATTTCCTTTTGGCTTGTTATTATTGTTTACTTTCTTAAAGGCAAGTTGAATGTAAAAATACCTTATAATATATATATAGAAAGCGCATGGATACATGTTGGTTCTCTCGAGCCTTATCGGCAACAGGTGCCAGTCCTCCTTAATAGGACTTTGTGCGTGGAAAAAGTGGTATCAGAGTGGGTCATCCTAGGGAGTCTACAAAGCCGGTCTATGTAGAGTCTTCTTTATCGATGTGTTGTGCACCACATTTATAAGCAGAAGGCTACTTGGCATTTAGGAGTTGTTACTTTTGTTTCATGCTTTAGTTCGTGCCATAGAGCTAAGTGTAATAGGTGGATTGTGTCTAACACCTAAATTGTATTGTACAACAAGTATGCCAGAAACCAGGAAAAACAAAGGTAAAGGGAAGGAAGTAGAAGTGGTGGTTGGTATACCCAGTCTAGTGAGATAATGAAATGAGGCTTAAGATGAGTCTCTGTCACAGACATGTCCAACTCCTCCAGCTCCTGATGAACCAGGAAGTAGTGAAATTCCCGCAGAACACCTATCGATGCAACCGTGCAGGATCTGAGAAACGCAGTCCAACTATTGACTCGTATAGTTGCTGTCCTAGGTCAAAGACATGAAGGCCCAGTTCAAGGTGCAGGTGGTGCGAATAGGGCAGCTAGCACGAGGATGCATGACTTCCTTAATTTAGACCCTCCATCCTTCACTAGGTCAGATCCTAATGAAGATCCACAAGACTTTATTGATCAGATTCAACGCAGAGTCTTGTTGATCAGATTCAGCGCACTTTATATGTTATGCATGTGAGTGGTACAGAAGCTATTGAGTTAGCGACATATAGGTTGAAGGGTGTTGCTATATTGTGGTATGAAGCTTGGAAGCAATCTAAGGGTATAGATGCACCTACAACTACCTGTAAGGAGTTAAAAGAGGCATTTCTTGACCATTACTTTCCATTAGAGATCCGAGAGGCCCGTG
>JAPFFP010067578.1:0-25104 GCA_026153255.1 Solanum medicagineum | reverse complement strand
CCTCTGATGGATTGAGTTGAGTCAATACTTGACTGAACTGTTGCTGAAGCTGTTTGATGGCAACAGAGTGAGACTCGATCTTCTAATTTATTCTTGAGATCTAAGATTTCATCCCCCTTAGAGACTCATCCTGTGTCTCAGCTTTCTTCAACAGATGATCAAATATCTTCTCAACTCTTGAGCTACTTGCAACTATGTCACAGTTATGTGGTGGCACAGAAAGACTATTTCTATAACCATTTCTATGGCCCCAATCTTCTTCTCTTTGTTGGCCCTTATTTCAGTCATAGTATCCTCCATGGTCGTCCCTAAAAACTCTATCTCGATTGCAATTCCAATCTTGTTTTCCTTGACCTTGGCTCCAATTGTCCTAATAAGACCCTTGAAAACCCCTCGTCTGATCAGTAATAAAATAACTATCCTTCTTATAGTGGGGATCATCATACATGGGTGCACGTCGAGGCTGATGAACAACTACATTAAATCGCTCCTGATTCAGCTTCATCATCACCTCCATGCATGTACGGATTCGGGCAAGATCTTTCATAATCTATTCATTTATCTTAGCTTTCTCTAAACCAATACTGACAATGCATAAACTTTTGGCAGATGCTATGTCTGTTTTCCCTATGCACGATTTGTCTTGACCACTCTCTCCATTCTTTCAGTAATCCTTGCAAATGGTTGATCTAAGAACATTCCATCCATAATGGTATCAGTACAAGCCTAACTATTCTAATCAAGGGCACGGTGGAAGATCTCTACCATGACATCATTGACAATCTTATGGTCCAGGACACTTGTCATGCATTTAGTAAATTGATCCCATGTAGTACTGATCAAGTCACCAGGAAGTTGCTCAAAGTTGTTGATCTGATCTTTCAACTTTAGCTTTTTTGATCCCAGGAAGTACCTCTTCAAACAGGCCTTCTGTAATTCAGCCAAACTGGTGATTGAACTCGATAGAAGCTTGGATAGCCATAGTATTGTATTTCCTATAAGAGATAATGGGAAGATATGAAGTCCCACAACATCCACAGACATATTCTGTGTTCCTATCACACTCTTGTAGACGAATGTAATGTTATGTAGATGGCTATGAGGATACTTCGGTAGTAAACCCGAAAATAGCCCACAGTTCTGTAGCATCTGAAGCAACCCACTCGATACCATAAACTTTGTGTCAGTAGGTAGTAGTGGGAACACAATGGTTCCAGTCACCACCATAACCATTCAACCTATATTGATTCAACTAATAAGCGTTAGCATTAAAATCCTATGGCTATGGATCAATATCCTCAAGAGGAGGTGGGTTCTCATGGTTAACATTCTCTTTCTCATTCCCGTTAGAGCTTTATTAGCTGCGATGTTGGTATTATCTTGGGCCATTCTTCTCAACATTCTCTAAATCTCTGGGTCAAACAGAGTCAAGGGTCTGCCTCGATTTCGCGTATTGGGCATACACTACACTTATACCCTAAAAAGGAAAAAAACAATAAAAAATATAAAATGTGGGAAATAAGGAATAATACCAAAATTATTTGAATTAACCAAGTCTAACTGTATTCCCCGGCAACTGCGCCAAAATCTTGATGTCGCCCAAGTTACACCTCTTTTCTAAGGATAAACCGATCAATGTCCAGAAATAGAACCTAACCAAGGTTAGGATAGAACCCATAGGGAATACGTAGACTTAGAAGAATTTAATTAATGCAATTTGAGTGATTAACCAACTTATCTCCCCAAAAAGAGAGAGGGGGATTGCAATAATAAGTCGAAAAGTAAACCTAATTAACACAAGAGTTTAACCAATATAAAGAGGAACTAGGGTATTGTGTTTCCCATGATTCCCTAATTTAGTATCACCGGATAACCTAATTCTTTTCTGGTGTGTAGCATGCAAGACGGTAAGTTAAGTTCACCAAAGCCTTTGGTCCAGTTGAGCTGCAAATTTCACTACGTGACTTGGCCCATCTCCGCAATATACATTACTAACCCTTACCTATTAGTCCAAGTGCAACCTCCCTTTGGTCTAGTTCAGTTGATTAGACGAGAACACATAAATCGAATCATGTTAATTAATCTCTTTTCTTATTCATTACTACCTTGGCCTAGTCAGTAACACTAGGAGGGTTCTAATGTTGGCCACCATTAGAAAACATGCAAAATGAAGAGAGTTAATTAAGACATGCCTGCACACTTTCCAAGAATTATAAATTATCTAGTTTTACCTCGTTAGTTCTTCATGATTCGCACAACTCTAGTTGTGGATTTATCTAATCTTGATTGTGTAGATGTAACACTTATGAATTGTAAGAACATAATATAGTACTTTCACAATTGAATTAAGCACAAGCAAATCCAAGCTTCAATAAAAATCGAAAGATTATAAGATCAAATCAAAGTACAAGTGTTTCTTCAAAATTATCTAATGTTTTCTCTACTCAATCTCACTACTTTTCTCTCAAACTGTCTAACTCTCTAAAAACATAATGAAAAATAATCTAACAACCTATTTATAGTATTTAAAATACAAGTCTTAAACAAAATAAGAGAGCTGGGTTGGCATGCCTCACGAACAACTTTACGGGCCGTATGGTGTTCTGCGGCCCGTAATCGAGCACTCGTACATTATTGCTACAAAACTGGACTTGTGATCTATGACACCCCTCTATGGACCGTAGGGGGTTTCATCTGATGAATCTTTATAAACTCCTTATTCTTCGATCTTATGGGCATGAGACATGATTTAAGACTCGTAAAATGGTTTATGACCCTCTGTATATTCATAGAACAAACGTTAGAAAATTAGCCCCTCACTAGAATTGTCCGTGAAACCTCCTTCTCAACCCATAGAATACCTTATGGCCCATAACAGGTCTCATATATCATAAAAAACAACGTCGTCTGCAAATTCTTTCGAAAGTCATGGCCAACCCTATAATCCTACAAATAAAACACAAAACGTTTAAAACCCACGAACATCGCGTTGAGAACACACAAAATTCCAAGTTTTAAGCATCAAAAGTGCTATATTTTGATAACACATCAATGATTTAACCATGTAGGGATAGGTACTCTACTACCGACTCATGGCTAGTAGTTGACATCCGAGACTAGGTTATTGTTATGGTGAGCCCTTAATTTAGGAATCCGCCTATTTTCCACTTTTTTTATGTATTTTCAATTTCAAACAATGTATTTAAGGCCCTTCTGAGGCTTTTACTTTCTATGTTGTCTATTATGGATGTTCTTTCTATTTGATGAAGACCTAACTTACTGGTTCTATCCGTATGTATTTATGGTATGCATATGGACAAATGATATTGTCTAAATTATCTGCTTTATAATGTTGCTTTATTGCAAAAGATGGCCCATAATCCCTTTCCAATTATATTTTTTGTAATATATTTCTATTTAATGCCTATGAATGCTTGAGATGCTTAGATGGCTTCGGTGAGGTGCATCCGAGTATCTCATTCACTATGGGATGACTAGTCCCCTAGGTTGGGTTGTTAAAAACTTGGTATTAGAGAATGAGGTTTTAAGATGTTTCTTAAATGTCCATGCATACCCCGTAGCATAGAGTCTCATACAAGGTTGTGAAGTGCACTACTATCTAGAATGAGAGGCTATGAGATAGTTTAGGAAAGTCTTCCCTTCTTTCTTATTCAATGTCGTGCCTTAGAGTTGAGTAAGGTTTTCGCTAACTACAATGGGCTTTTGTTTCATTCTAAATTATTCCACCCCGAAGAGCTCCCTACCAATGAGGCAGTTCAAAACAACAAGTCCCTCTACTCCAAAAGGACAAAAGAGTTTCTCATGCAGAGTTCAGAGCTGCCTTCACGGTGTTGGCCTAAGAATTAGATAACTAAGACAATGGGGAGATAGTCGTACCTCTCTAAGTACCTACCCCAGCCACCAGAGTTCAAGACTTCATGCGGATGAACCTTCCGAAATTTCATGGGTCAAAGGTGGATGAGGACCCTATTGAGTTTACTGAAGAGGCTTACCGGGTTGTGGCGATGATGCGTGTGCCATTAGAGGACAAAGCTGAGTTGGTGGCCTACTAACTTAAAGGATTCACCAAGATTAGGTATGAGCAGTAGGCGTACGAGAGAGGCGAAGGAGCGAGTTCCATTGATTTAGAGGAATTCAAGTATGTCTTCCTTGAATAGTTCATCCCCATTGAGCTTAGGGAGGCGAAGGTCCACAAATTCATCAATTTGAGTCAAGGGAGCATGAGTGTGAGGGAACATGTCCTCAAGTTCACTAAATTGTCCAAGCATGCTCCATTCATGGTTGTGGATCTGAGAGCTCGCATGAGCAAATTCATTTTGGGTGTCTCTGAGTTGGTCTCCAAAGTGCAAGATGGCAATGTTAGTCAAGGAGATGGATATTTCCCACCTAATGACATATGTTGAACAAATTGAAAAAGAGAAGTTTAGGGAAAGGGAAAGGGAAAGGGAGTCTAAACGGGGTTATGTGGATGGTGAGAACTACTCTCACCAAAGGAGTGGTGGCTACAAATCCCAAAGTGGCCCAAGTCAAGGATCCACTAACACTCTCCTCCTTGGAAGGACAAAGGGGTTTCCCTAAACTCCCAAGGTCCTAATTTCCCTAAGCTTGGAAGACCCTATAATAGGGAATGCTTAGCGAGGTTTACTACTTTCTTTACTTGTAGAAAGCCTGACCACCATGCCAAGGACCGTAGAAGGGAAGGCACAATACCCCATGGACAGAGGGGTCAAGCTCAAGGTGCCCCTAGGGCCAACCGATTCTATGCCCTTTACAGTCATCAAAAGGCTGATAAATCCTAGATGTGGTTGATGTACTGTAAAAAAACATAGCACATTTGATGCCTAAAACTTGAGATTGGTGTGTTCTTAATGCGACATTTATAGTTTTTATGTGTTTTTGTGTTTGTTTTTACAGCAAAAGCAAGTTGACACATATTTGGGAAAAGTTGTAGGTTTTGCTGATCTTTTGAAGACATAGGAGACCCTCTACGAGTCGTAGCTTAATTTACAAGTCGTAGAGGTGGCCTCATGGATATTTCCAATATTGAAGCAAAAACTGATGTCCAGCCACATAAAACCCAATTATGAGTCATAGATCATTCTACGAGCCGTATTGGAAGGTTTCATAGTAATTTCTAGTGTTCCTCAGTTTTGGACCAAGTGCTGCAGATATAGAATACGAGAGGACAATATGAGTCATAGATCAGATTACGACTCTTGACAACATTTTTTAGCAGTGAAGTCCATCATCCAAGAGCAGAATACGAAAGCCCGATTATGACTCGTGACCCTAGTTACGAGTCATAACTACAAGTCATAGGGTGTGCCGACTAGGTTTTCTAATTATTTAGTGACTTGTTTGTAAATAATATAAATAGTAAATACTAGGTCAGTTAGATGCATTTTTCAAATTTTTCCATAGATTTCAGATGAGGATAGAGTAGAGAGCAAGAAATTAGAATATTCTTAGGGTTTTAGTTTTGGAGGTTAAATTTTGGAGAAGAGGTTCATTTGTGGATTAAATTCATCTTTCAATCTTGTAAATTTCAATACAAATTGGGTTTCTTGTTCTTCAATCTTCTTGTGTAAGTGATTAACCATGTCTTCTCTATTCATTATTTCTTTATTTGCCCAATATATGAGTAGCTAAACCCACAACTTGGGGTTGTGGAAACCATGAGAATCTAACTTGGAAAACCTAGATTATTTTCAATTCTCAGAATGAGTATTTCCATGTATTAATCAAATCTCTTCATTTTGAATGTTCTCTAGTGGTGACCAACATTAGAACTCGCCTAGTGTTACCTTTCTAATCCAGATGGTAATAAATAGGAAAAGAGAGTGATTAACAAGATTCGATAATATATTCTCGTCTAATCAACTGAACTAGACCAAAGGGAGATTGACTAGGACTATTGGTACTAGTTAATTGAGCACACTATGGAGATGGGCCAAGTCCCACAATGAAATTCGACCTTCACCTTTGACCAATGGGTTGGAAGAAACTTAAATTATTGTCCTGCATTCGATATTCTAGTTGAGAATTGTGAAATCCGGGCATGTTGAGTTAGTGAATCGTGGGGAGCACAATACTCAAGTTGCTCTCCATTATTGATTTTGTCTTCTATTTTAATTAGTTTAGTTTAAATTCCTTTCAATCATTGCAACTCCCCCTCTTTTTGGGAATTGAGTTAATTAATTCTTGAATTGTTTATAAGTGAATGTAGTTGTAAAGTCCCATATTCCCTGTGGGATTCGACCCTAACCTTGATTAGGTTTATTACTTTGATGATCGCTTTTAGTTTAAAAAGAGGTGTATCTTGAGCATGATCAAATAAAAATGGCGCCTTTGCCGGGGAATACGACGAGACTTTGATTTGGATTCACTAGTAGATAATTCAAGTGTTAATTTCTTAGTTCTCTTGTATTCAAGAAAGAATTTTTTGCTTTTGTTTGTTTAATTTCTTTTTCAGGGTATACTAGGTATTGTATGCCCAATACAAGGAGTCAAGGCATTCCCTTAGATCCAATTGACTTAGAAATCCAATGGGTTACAAGAAGAATGACTCAAGCAAATTCTAGTATCATAGTTAATGAAGCTATGAACCGGAATGATGATGTGGATGATAGGGATGACAATCCACCACCATTGGAGAATAGGCCACAACATATGGACTTCATTGAGAATGCTTGTAGATGAAATCAATATAGATCGAATCCCATGGCAATAGATGTAACAGGAGCTATAGTGTTGCCACCATTACCGACAGATACTAAATTCATGGTTTCAAGTGGATTGCTCCAAATTCTTCAAAATCTTAGTTTGTTTGCAGGTCTACCTTCCGAGGATCCCTATAGCCATATGCATAATGTAGCTTTTATTTGCAAGAGCATGAGGAGATGCAAAATCTTTTTGTGGATACTGTTGGATTTTGGGTGTTTCCTTTATCTCTTACTGGTAATGCAACAGCGTGGCTATCAGAACTCCCACAAAGCTCAATCACTAGTTGAGTAGATATACAGAAGGCCTTTTTGGAAAGATACCTCTCGAGGTCAAGAAAGCACAAATTAAAAGATCAAATCAATAATTTTGTGTAGTTACCTGGTTATTCAATTAGTACAATGTGGGAGAGATTTATAAAGTATTTGAGAAGCGTCCCAGACCACAAAATTGCTGACGATGCCTTGGCAGAGATCTTCTACCATGCCCTCGATGAAAATAGTCAAGCTTGTGCCAATATTATAATGGGGGCATATTCATGGATCAACCATTCACAAGGATCCCCAATAGAATGGAGCAAGTGGTCAAAACCAACTGTCCATGGGGGAAAAGGGAGAGAGCTTCTACGAGGAGCTCATGTGTTGTTAATGTTGGTTCAGAGCAAGATAAAATCAACAAGGAGATTATGCAATAACTTGCTCAACTCTGCACGAGCATGGATGTGGTGATTAAGAAAAATTAAGAGAGAGTGCATACAGTAGTCCACCAACCTCCTCGAGCGCCCATGTATGAAGAGAATTATTATGATGAGGATGCTTGTTTTGTGAGTGATCAAGCGGTGGGTTTTTGGAACAATGCCCAATGGTCCAATTCAATCTATTTGCGTCAAGGTTCTGGAAACCAAGGTTGGAACTACAATTGAGAAGGTGCTTATAAAAATAACCATGGTGGATATTTTGAGAGGAATAAGGTTCCAAAAGCTGAGTGGTGTAGAAGAGATGATTTTAGGAATGGTCCATATGTGCTACCCCATAATCGTGATGCCGAGGCTAGCAATTCTGGAATTGAAGAGATGTTTGACCGATTGATTAAAAATGCCGAGACCCAGATGAAACTCTATAGGGGATGATGTCCAATAGGTCTAGTATAAATAAAAAAATTAGAGTCTAATTTGGTGGCCATTAAGCAACTTGAGGAACAATTCGGTCAAGTTTCCACTTAATTGAATCAACACCAGAAAGGTACATTGCCAAGAAATACAGTTCAAAATCCAAAGAATGGGGGGCATTATATGGCAATCACAACTAGGGGAGGTAAGAGAACCATTGATCCTCTGATGTCGGTATGTGTGGATGCTATGCATGAAAAGATAGTTGCGGAGAAGGTTGTGAATGAAAGAGAAGAAGGTAACAAAGGTGGGGTAAGAAAGGAAGTGCTTAAAGTGCCAGAGAAGTATAAGACCGCCCCAAAGCCTCCTTCTCCCTTTCCCTAAAGACTCAAACAAAAGGAGGAGGATGGTAAGTTTAAACATTTCCAGTCTATTTTAAAGCAATTGTCCATCAATATTCTCCTGATCAAAGAGTTGGAGGAAGCGACCAGTTATGCTAAAAACATGAAGGATTTGGTGACTAAGAAGCGCACGGTAAGCCAAGAGCTTTCTCAAGAGCCCCAATATTGTAGTGCGATTACCACTAAGCCCTTAGTTTAAAAAGGGAGGACCTCGGTGCATGTACCATCCTTTGTACCATAGGTGATGCAGAGTTTGCAAGGGCTTTCTGCTATTTGGGTGCTAGTATAAACCTAATGCCTCTTGTAATCTTCAAAAATCTTGGTTTGGCTTCTCCTAGTCCTATGAGAATGAGGTTGTTAATGACGGATACAACAATCAACAAACCAGAGGGAACACTTTATGTTGTGTTGGTGAAATTTGACAAATTCATCTTCCCAGCAGATTTTGTGATTCTTGATTTGAAGTCAATTTTGAGGTCCCTATTATCCTAGGAAGACCATTTCTGGCCACAGGGAGAGCTCAGGTCAATATGGATTCTAGTCAACTCAGATTTAGGGTGAATGATGAAGAAATGGTTTTTGATATCCGCCAAGCTATGAAGTATCTAGATGAATTGAAAAGTGAGGTTTGGGTAGTTGAGGAATTCTGATTACTCAAGACGTCCAAGTTGTGCCACAATAATAAATTAGGTGCTACTTAGGAGGCAACCCAAGGATTTTTTATGTTTTAACATAGTTTTGAGTATATTTTCAATACTTGAATTTTCAGTTGATTATTTGTTTGTGTTTTGATTGATATTTTTTATACCAGGTTTTCTGCATTTAAAGTGCAAGTGCATTTTATGAGGAGCATACAGGTTCAGGACAAAGATTTCAAGTTTTCCTGAGAATTGCATCTGATGTAGTCTTAACGACTAGGCTTACGAGTCATATTGCACTTTAAGACTCGTAATCCTGTCTCGTAGAGAATTACAATGAGCAAGTTAAGTGTGCACTCCATCTAAAAGACAACTTTACGATTTAAAGTCCTCACTATGAGTCGTGAATGGTGTTCGAAGAACCCAGGTATGTTTTTGAATTTTTCTAAGTGTTGAAGTGGTTTACGAGACCAGGACTTATGAGTCAGAGACAAAGCTAAAACTCGTAATCGGGGTTTTGTAGACCCGACCAAGTGGTTTTAAAGCGTGATCCCTATAAATTATACAAAAGTGTCATTTAATTTGACCCATTTTTAAACCCTAATTATTGATAATTGCCCCAAATCTCTTCCCTCAACCTTTTTTCAATCATATCTTTGGTACACCAATTCTGTTTCTGGCAAGAAATTTCGGCGACTAGGGTTATTGAACATTGATCTCAGTTCTCTCTCTCTATTCCATCTACATACTTGGTAAGTTTCTTGGTTTAGCTTTAGCTCCAAAATGTACCTTGTTTTTGAAAGTTTGAGTTGATGAATATGGATGAGTTGGTGTGTGGGCATTTGGTTCTTCATGAATGTGAATTATCAATGAAAGATTAGGGTTGCCATGGACTTAGTTGATTGTACAGACCCTAAGTGCTATGTCTTTGATTGAGTAATTGAATGCCTAGGATATCATGCTTCTTGTTTGATTGAATTGTTGTTAAGGGGTTATGAATGTAATGAATTTCAATTACACAGGAGTGTGATTATGTGTGGGCTATATTGACTTGGTTAGAATCATAGGGTGATGGACTCTTGTTCTCTACCTGTTGAACCATACCCAAGTGCATTTGAATGTGATTATGTGATTTCTGTGTGCGATTTGGGGGTGATGCTATAGGTATACATTTAAATGAATTTGGGGAGGATGAAATGTTTGGGTATTGATTGCTAAATCTTATTTGATGGGGTAGATATTTTTTGAAATCATGTTTAGGGTACGTGTTAGTTTGTGCTTAGCATATGAGTGTTCATGTACTTGCTTCGATGCTGCTAGAATAGTATTTAAATTATTCATAGGGTCCGTGTGATGAGTTGAGATACATCAACTACCTAGAAAATCTCTGTCACGAGAGTCCTTACGAATAGTAGGTGAGTCTAATGAGTCGTAATTGCCTCTCGCGGGGAGTTCTAGTGATTTCATGTTCTAAATTTTTCACCATACGAGACCTTCTACGAGTCGCAGATCATTCTTTGGTTGTAGATAGGTCTCGTGGACTCTTGCCTATTTCAGTTTTGCTCCCTGGAACGTTATGCGAGACCTATTTCTGACCTATAATCCAAGTTACAAGTAATAACTAAGTTACATACCATCTTCTAGTGTTCTATTTTACTGTACACTTCTGGTTTATGAAATCACTTTACGACTCGTAGTTCCATCTACGACTCGTAAATGGTCCTCGCGGTACCTGACTTCAACTAATCCAATGTCTTTTTCTTGTTTTTCATTTGTTGATTATTGGGGATGATCATGGTTTATCTATTTTTGATTTGTAGGAAATATTGCCTCAAAGGAAAAATGCTCGAAGATTGAGGCATTTAAAAAGAAGCTCATTGATGAGCCTACATATGAGGAGCATTTGGATGATGAGTCATCGGAGGTCGTTAATGTTCGTTCATGCCTAGAGGCTGGGGAGCCTCAAATTAGAGCTGCAGCAAAGGCTGCATAAACTCAGGCTCGTATTGGTAGTCCTTCCCAGTCTGATGAGGAAGGCAATGATGAGAGTGATATTGGTTCACCCTAGATGACTCATTTAGGTACGGAGTCTAGTTTCGAGGAAGGCTCCTAGGATAGAGGAGATGCGCAGTCTTTCGTTACCCATCAGCTTCTCAAGCACTGGATCCTAGTTGTCTGTGGGGTGTCAAGGGAATAAAGTCTATATTCACAGATGGTCTGCAGCCAAAGGGGCAACGTAAGATCTCACGGTCGATATATGAGGAGCCTCAGGTTATGGACGATGGATTGAGCCATGTCCCAACACTGAAGGACATGACGACACGATATATGCTCGACTAGCTGACGGATAAGCTTTTGGACAATATGCCCCGCTTATAGTATGGGAGTTCTATGCAGCTTATGCAGCCAAGATTGCGAGAGGTACTAGTGAGAGGGCGGCGGGTCAATACTTCAGAGGAGACAATCCATCGTGTACTTGTTGGTCCTGAGTATAAAGCCCCGAGGTCTACAAATGAGTTTGATTATAGTTTGTAGCAGGCTCAAATAACATTGATTTCAAAGGATCAGGTACAGAGGACCGAGAAATTGAGATGGGTGACTTGTTACAATGCAAAGCAAGGGCAAGAGCCTGCTTAGTCACCGCACACACAGAGCCTATTGTGAAGGCTTCACTTTCTTTCCTTGCCAAATTTTGGTTAGGCTATCAGGTCTTGCATCCAGCCTACGCTAGTAGATAACACACTTACACCAGAGCGTGCATTATTGGTTGCCAAAAACTTGGCTAGCTACGATATTGACTGGGTTTGACTCATAGCGCAGCAAATTCATGATTCAATGCTCTAATGGGCCATGTGCATTCCATTTCCCATCTTGATCTACATACTCTGCAAAGAGTCTAAGGTTCAGATATTGTTTCATCATGACTAGTTGGTATTATCCCTACACACTCTATATCCTAGCCTAATAAGGCTCATGAGAACCTTGTGGCACTTTAGAGGACGCAGCCTCCTCCTATGCCTGAGATGTTTGCTACAGAGCCACCACAGGAGGGTTCGACAACTATCCCCACTACACTCCAGCTGCTACTACTGATGAAAGACCCCAACAGCTTGAGTTAATCGATATTAAGGGGGGTCCTATTATAACTTCTCCTACACTAGAGGCTACTACTTCATAGACTTCCACACTAGGCATAGTTCACGTGTCCGCAATTTCTATTCAGGTTATGGCACAACGATTATCACAGACTGAGGCTCAGTTGTCTCAGCTCATTCAGTAGCTCAGGCCATGGGTCCAACAGATGGTTGTGGACTCAGCGGAGCAACGCAAGGCATTCACCTTATCTACTATTTAGGAGCGTATTTCAATGGTGGATGCCCGTATTGATACCTTTAAGGAACAGGTGCAGAAGAGGTTAGACAAGGCCCGACCATCAGATCTATCAGCCACACACAAGGAGATTGCAAAACTTAGGGATGACATGACTTCTTCATTAGTGGCACCAGTTACAGTTCCATAGTCTACACCTTCAGAGCCACTATTTGATTTTTTTCCACGAAGGATCCACACAGCCTTCCCGTGGGAAGAGGCCCCTTGTGGAGGGTGATGATATAGAGGATAGGCATGTACGATTGAAGATCTTCAAGGTTGATGATGAGGAGGTAGAGGATGAGCTCAAGAGAGTCTTGAGGATAACGAGGTGAGAAGAGGAGCTGAGACTAGCCCAGGAGCATGATAGAGAGATGGGCATTGGCTCATCTGGTTCGACTGCTGCGCAGACTACCCCATAAGAGGGAGATGATCATATACATCCCAGGACTGGTTATTAGGCACAAAGATATATTTATTTTTGACCCCTTATATTTACTTTGATTTTGGTATTGTACATTGAAGACAACGTATAGTTTTATTGATGGGATGTGGGAAGTTATGGCCTGGGGTGAAGTCTGAGTAGTTTTTGGTCCATAACTACCCTAAATTTTGATCTCGAGGTTTTCATCCCTGTGTTCTTTTTCTCATGGATATTTAAATTTTGTTGAATCAACATGTCTAGAATGTTTTAGATGATATTTGTAGCATGTAGTACTTGAACTTATGGAATGTACCATGTTATTATTTAAAAATATTTTGAAAATTGGTACCCACCAAAATTTTTTATTATTAGTTAAATTGTAATCTTGCATATTTGGGTGTTTGGCAATATTTGTCTTGATGACTGAGGGCATTGAGATATGAAGCATGATCGTTAGTTTCTTATTGATAATGTATACAATGCCATGTGTGAGTGAGCTTATTTGCCAGATTAATGCATATTTTGTGCTAATTCAAAACTTGCCCTGTTACTTTAAGTTGGATGGTAGACTAAATGGATTAGGAGGTGATCTTAGGCCTTTATTTTGTAATTAGTCCATTTTATCTTTAAATAACCTACCAAATGATTTTTTATCCCTTCTTCCAAATATTTGGGCCTTACATGAACCAATTCTTTCTTAAACATCTAATTAGCCTAGCCATGTCTACTGTTGAACCTTGAGATTGACCCTGGTTTGTCCTTGAGCATAGTGAACCTTGACTGAGCAAATGCCTAAGTTGAGGGAGGCTACCAAAAGTGGTCTGGTTTAGGGAATAGATATTGTGTACTTCAAAATAGGCTAAAAGCCTAAGTTGAGGGTGGCCGGTGTAGAGGTGAAATCACAAAAATATGGTGGTGAGATGGGAATAGAAAGAAAAAGAAGAGGATCATGTACCTAGATAAAGAAAACGAAAAAGATGCCTTAGATTGAGACTGAAAGCAAAATGATTTGTGAAAATGAGGCAAAAGCTAAAAAATGAGAAAAAAAAGCCCATAAAAGCTTGAATATAAAGTAAAGGGGAGAATAAGGTGAATTGATTGAGTTGGTAAGGTGAAAGTGATGAAAAAATAGGGTTCAAGGATGGTCTTTAGTCATTATGTTTCAAAAAATGCCCGACTAAAGCTCCACAAGCATACGTTACAACCCTAGAAAGTCCTATAGTGATCCTAGTCCGGCTAGTTGAACATCTGAATCATGAGCATAGGGGCAAGCCTATGATATTAGTCAATGTGCGTGAATATCTTTGTGACTATGAATGTGAGTGTGTTTGCCAGTCCCAATGTTAATTTTGAAATTATAATTGAGTGTATTACTTCGGACTTCTTTCTGTGAGTGCATCTGCATGTCACTGTAAGCACTTGACTTGTTCACTGATTATGGATTATGGATATTCTCTTGATTATCATAGTTGTGTTGTCAGATGCATCATCATGTCATGGTTTGCTAAAATAGCTATTTGATCTTGATTTGAAAGTTGGTGTGGATACCTGAGCTTGAATTGTACAAGATGTATGCCATTACTTCTGTTTTGTGTATTGCTGTGTTATCTAGTTAGATTGAGTCATCGTGTCATAACCCAAGCCTAAGGCCTAGACATGACTGGTGAATGGAGAACCCGAAGGGACCCAAAACAAACCTCATAGCATATTATTACACATCCTTGGTCGCGAAAGCAATGCAAAACAATGTAAGAAACATAAATAAGGGGAATTGAGACTAAAGGAGAGAGAGATTTATACTTAAACAGCTTGAATATCATAAGTGAGTCAAAGCTCAAGCATAATGCATAACATGTCCAACAACACCTCCACTGCATAGATAAGAACATGGGCTAAGACAAGCAGCCGGGCTCACCCTCATAGTTAATACATACATAAAAGAAAGATAGTCTTAGAACATAGTATAAGAGAATAGACATTGTCCCCGGAATGGAGGACTCACCAAAGGCTAACTTGAGCAATCCATCTAGCCACAAGAAGAATCAATAGGAGCTCCGGTTCCTACATGGTAACATCTTGTAGGCATAGAGTATGTGTTAGTACATTTGAATGTACAAAGTATGTGGGATGCAATGCAACAAGAGATATGCATCATACTCAAAATGCATACATTAGGAAGTAGTCATATTATAACAATATGACATGTATGATCAATGCATAAGTAAAACATGCTTTAAGTAACGCATGCTCATACAAGATATCATATGTGTAGAAAAGACCAAGTGAACTACTTCCCAACTCCAAGGTACACCATCTCTTGAATGGTGATTGAGGCTTGATACCCCATCAACAAGGCATCAAAGGCTTGACACCCCCTTGTCAAGGTGATTGAGACTTGGAACCCTCTCAACAAGGTGACTGTGACTTGACACCCTCTCAACAAGGTGACTGAGGCTTGGTATCCCCTCAACAAGGCAACTGAGGCTTATAACCCTCTCATCAAGGTGATTGAGACTTGGTGCCCTCTCAACAAGGTGATTGAGGCTTGATACCCCCTCAATAAAGCAATCAACTTTCAACATCATAGATACTTTTCATGAACTCAACACATGTACAACATACTTTCATCAACATAAAGTCATCATATACCTACATTTCCTCTTATCATTATATATTATATGCTTACCATCATCTCATCATCATTCCATCCTTATATCATCATCATATAATCATCATAACACCATTCAACTCATAAGATATGCATTGGACCTTCAATTCCTCAAGAAATCATAGCTGGATATTTCATCAAACACTTGGAGAGTGTGAAATGGGGGTAAAAGACCATGCAATTTAGAAATGAAATCATGCAAGAAAATCTATTGTAGTACCACCAATCAACACCTTACAACACTCTTAATACATATACATCAAAATCCCTTATCAAAACTTACATTAGATCCAAGATTTAAAGCTCAAAAGTTGCTAAAAGAACTATACTTTCATGAACTAAAATCACTATATAGTAAATTTCTCAATATACAAGACCTACATGTAAAATCAACTTTAAATCATGCAAAATTAGTAAAAAGAAGTCTTAGGCACCATGGGTGGAAGGACCCAATGGTTTAACACCGCATACCTTGACTTTGGAGAACCATTGAAGAAGATTAGGAATGGAGACTTGAAGCTTGAATGAGATCTTTGATGAAATCCTTAAGATTGGTCTTGAATTTGGGACTTGAATTTTGTGACACCTTGTAACTCTATGCTCTTTTGTATCTACGTCTTAAGCCTCATTTGGTCAGGTTTGGGGGTGTATTAGGTTCATGGGAGACTCCTCGTACCTAAATGAGTCCAAGACTTCTCTAAGAGTTGAGTTTTGGGTCAGGGTTCATGCAAGTGTAAACTTTAAGCAAGCTTAAATCTTCGAACATTTGGAACTGGGTGGGTCACGACATGTCAAATGAAAACCCTTTGAGTGATGTCGGATGAAGGAGCTATGACCATTTTCGTGAGACCCTCCCGTGTAGTGAAGTCCCATGGGCACACATACGAGCAGTGTGGCCTTGTACGGTTGTGGGAAATGTTTGGGGCTGGAAAATGGCATGGTGAGGCTAAGTATTGGTCGACAACCAGTGGTACGGGTTGTGTGACTCACCACTAGTCTTAAGGAGGGGCGTGGAGGTGTTTGAGGAGGCTTGGTTAAGAGTGGGTGGCATTGGAAGCTACGGCATGGGTCACGACTGCCTTGTACGGCTCGTGTGAAGGGATACTGGCCGTGGCACCTGCGTGTGTGGTGGCCAGCAATATTTTCATCCAAGTAAGGTAGGATGGACTAGCACATGGTCTGTGTGACACCACACGATCTGTGAAGTGGTCCATCAAAGTGACGAAACGTCAATTTTTTTCCAAGTTTCCCAACTTCCATTTTTTTACTAAGGCACTTTACACGGGCACTCCACACGACCCATAGAGTATCACACGGCTAGTGAATCTCCAGTGAGACGACACTTTGCCAATTTTTCCATCCGTTCACCAATAGCATTTTTCATAAATTTTAATTATTCTATTAACCTTTTTAGATTTCCAATGCTATCTTAACATTCTTAAAAGACCTAAATAATATTCAAAGGATGAAAAACATTAATCTCATCTCAAATACACTCTTAGCTCTCTCAAATCCTCCATCAAGCTCTAATTCAATTTCAAGGAAACCCAAGAACAAGATTGGATTCAAGGGTAATTTCCAAGCCTCCATTCTTCCCAATCTCAATTCAAAGCAACTCTAGACCTAAGGTATGTGAGTTTCTTTCACCCATGATACCCAAGCTTCCTTTTCCTAAATTGCATGATTTAAAGTTGAGTTTACAAATGGGTTTACTAGCATGAACATGTCTATGAACTATGTTAAAGCTATGTAAAGTTGTGACTATTTTGCTATGTTGTGAGTTATATATCTTGGATCTATTGTAAGTTTTGATGAGGGGTTTTGATGTGAATGCGCAAGGGGTGTTCAAGATGGTGATTGATGATTTTACAATGATTTACTTTCATGATTTTATCTCTAAATTGCATGGTTTTATATTACCATTTCACACTCGCCAAGTGTTTAATAAAATATTTGGTTATGGTTTATTGAGGAATTGAAGGTCCCAAGCATGAGATATGATACGAATAATGTTATGATGATGAAATGAGCTTATGTATATGATTATTCCCTATATGAAGTACTGCATTAGGGCCTATGATGAATCCTATGTAAAGTGTAGAACTCGACCATGCCTAATTCGGGGGAGGTCTAAGCGCCCGGATAACCTAGTGAAGGGTTTGTACTTCTCCACCTAGTGATGGGGCGTCATTATCACTAACCTAGATGGGGTTTAGTACTCATCAACCTAGATGAGGGTTAGTACTGATCCACCTAAGTGATGGGATGACATTATCACTAACCTATATAGGGGTTAGTACTCATTAACCTAGATGAGGGTTAGTACTCATCCACCTTGGTGATGGGCGGCATTATCACCAACCTAGATGAGGGTTAGTACTCATCCACCTAAGTGATGGGGAGGCATCATCACTAACCTACCAAAGGGTTGTACATCTGGAAATCTAGCTTGGTCTCTTCTTCACATATGATATCCTATACAAGCATGAGTTACTTAAGTATGTTTTACTTAAGCATTGATCATACATGGCATATTGTATATTATGTCTATTGCTTAATATCGTGCATTTTGACTATGATGCCTAATTCTTGTTGCATTGCATCCTACATACTTAGTACATTCAAACGTACTAACACATACTCTATGCCTACATGATGTTACCATGTTGGAACCAGAGCTTCATTTGGTCATCCTCCTCCTCCACATGTTTAGTGGTATCCATTCAAGCTAGTTGGTGAGTCCTCATGTGCGAGGACAATATTTATATTCTTAAGCTATGTATTAAAGACTATCCTTCTTTTTGGTATACTTTTACTATGAGGGTGAGACTAGTTGCTTGTCTTGGTCCCCGTTACGTCCTATGTTAGAGGTGTTGTTAGGCAAGTTATGTATCATGCTTGAACTTTGACTTATGATATTCAAGCTATTTAAATATGAGTCTCTCCCACAGTCCCAATTCCCCTTATTTATGTGTCTTACGTTGTTTTGCATTACTTCTGTGACCAAGGATGTGTAATGATATGCTATGAGGCTTGTTTGGGGTTCCTTCGGGTTCTGCATTCTCCAGTCACGTCTAGGTCCTAGGCTTGGGTCGTGACAAATTTAGTGTGAAATATGAGTCTAAGTGTTTGAGAGGATATTGGAGAATATTGAGGATGATATGAGGGTGAAATAAGGCTAAGTATAGGTAAAAACACGTATCGAACCCTTGGACCCAAGACATGAAAGTCTTGGACCGAAATCAAAAAACAGGCCAAAATAACACTAGTTCGCGTCACCTCTCTTACTGGAAATTTGCATTTTCTGCACAAATGAGTTCTATGAAAATGGGCATAAATCCTTCATCTGAAATTGAAATGAGGTGAAACTAAGTGTGTTGGAAAGCTAATTCAAAGGGCTTTATGTTGCTTGGTAGTGGGTCACTCATTTCTTTGTGTGCCAAGAGATATGCCCCTTCAAATTTGACCCTCCTAAATATCATTTATTGTGATTTTCGGATTTTGATACGGTTGCTCTAAAATTTGGGTTAGACTCATTTCCCACTCAATTTGACCCCCTAAACAAGAATATGAAGTACAATTTTTGAAATAACTAACAAAATTCTGGATATATGGAGATCACAATTCCGGGTACTTTCGAGACACATTTCGGGCACTTTTGGGGTAGCTACACGTCGCTTGAGGACAAGCAACAATTTTAAGATTAGGGTGGTGATGTGCTATCAAAATACATCACATTTGATGCCTAAAACTTGAGATTTTATGTGGTCTTAATGAGACATTTATGGTTTTTGTGTTTGTTTTTACAGGAAAATAGGTTGACACATTTTTGGGAAAATTTGCAGGTTTTGCTTATTTTTGAAGACATACGAGACTGGAGATGTTCACGCTCCAATAAGAAAGCGGGCACTATCAGTAATTAACCTAAGTGAAGTTTAGGGTCGAATCCACAGGTAATACGGGGCTCGACTAAAAGACTTCACTACCAATCATTTCAAGCATAAATAACTAAAAAATCTCTAAATGGGGTGGGGGTGGGGGTTGGGGGGTTTGTGATTCAAAAATCACAAGGAAAATTAATACTATACTACGATGAGAGAAAACACTCAATTTTAGGGACAACTTGGGAATTGTGTTCCCCATAGTTCGTTAACTCGATTAGCCTAGATAACATAACTACAATAGGAGATTCACATGCATGAGAGTAACTTAGGTTCTTCCATCCCTCTTGTGAAGGTGGAGGTCGAATTATGCCATCGCGCTTGGTTGGCTACCATGGCGTGCCAACTAGCCGTTACCTATTGTCCTAGTCAACCTCCCCTTGGTAAGGTTTGGTTGATTAGACGAGAACACATCAATCGAATCCTGTCATCTATATCCCTTTTCCTATTCATCACTACCTTGGTCGGGATCGTGATAGTAGGCCACCACCAAACAACAATCAATATGAAGAGAAATAGATAATACATGCAAAACACCAATCATAGAAATGCAATAAATCTAGGTTATCTCAAGTTAAATACCCATTGTTCCCACAACCCCAAGTGTGGGTGCTTAGCTACTCATGGCTAAGGCCAACCAAGAAAAAATACAAATAAATGACATTATTGAGAATTTTACCCAAGGCAATGAAGATTGAATGCACCACAAGTTGCAAACCAAAAGCTTGATAGATTGATGATGAGTACAAAGCAAGGTTTACAATCCCCAAAATTGGGTTTTCCAAGAGAAAAAGATAATCTAACCTCAAAACCTAAGAGTTTCCTTGAGAGAATATTCAAAGATGATAAAAACTTCTCTGGTTCAAATCCTCGTTAATAAAACCCTAACTTAAACTATATATAGTGTTTCCAAAATAACCCTAGAAATTACACTGAAAAGACAGCTATTACGCCTTGCAGTTATGACTCGTAGGATGGATTACGAGTCATAATCGGGGTCTCGTATTAGGTTCTTGGCATCTTGGACTCATTACGACCCAGTGGTACGAGTCATAGCTTGGGCTACAACTCATATGCTCCTCTCAAAGTCTAGGCCTTCAGTTTTTGGTCCAACATTTTAGCTCTCTGATTCCTGTTACGAGTCCATTATTACGAGTCGTAGTGAGACTTATGCCGCATAGGACAGCCTCATAGGGGTGATCTCCACTTAGCCAATTTTTGAATTTTTTGTCTCTGTTTCTTGCTACAACTCGTAGCTAGGGCTACAACTTGTAGGTGAGCTCGTATGTCCTATGATCTAGTAAAATCTGCAAATTTTCTTCAAAATCATGCCAACCTAACTTTTCTGCAAGAACACAAAAACACATAAAAACCATAAAAAGTCGCATCAAGAACTCACAAAATCCTTTGTTTTAGGCATTAAATGTGCTATATTTTGACAACACATCAACTCCCTCAACTTAGAATTATTGCTTGTCCTCAAGTGACGACTCAATCTACGTAGACAAATAGATATACATGGTAGCTATACTAATGGGATATACATCAACTCCTCTGATTCAGGTACCCACTTATCATTTTCAAAACTAAATTGCAAAGTTACTTAGCATAACAAAACATGACGATGGATCTGGCAACCCAACTATGATAGGTTAAGGAGCATCATCCATCCATAATCACTAGTGTAGTCATATGCTAATCAAGTAGTGCAAATTCCCTCAAAGAAAAGACATCCCTCTTACTCATTCAAGAAGCATTTATAGTTCAGGGACTGAGGAAGCATTCTCACTCTGACAATTGAAATTCATGCATACTAACTAACACCATAAACTTACCTCTATACTCATCTTCTGTCTTGGCAATGAAGTCGATTTGGATCACTTTAGGACTTATGGACTTTTAACATAGGTTCACGATGCTTTGGTATGTCATTTTAGGCAAATAGTGACTAAAAGCTATCCTTGAACCATGTTTACCAACACTATTTCTTTCATAACCCAACCCTTTCAATTATATCCTCTCTTATTCTCCTATTTCAAACATTTCTTGAGTTCTTTCTTTCTATTTTTGGCTGTGCCTCATTTATGAACTCATTTGTTGCTACTTTTTCTCAATTCAAGGCACTTTTCTTTTCTTTTTCTTCACTCAACTCATTATTTTCCATTTCTTTCTTTATTTCCCGACTAACCACCTCATTGTCATTACTTTACCACAACTAGGGCCACCCTCAACGTAGGCTTTTAGCCTGACGTGAAGTACACATTATCCATTCTCCAAATAGGGATACAATTTGTAGCCACCCTCAACTTAGGCTTTTAGCCTCAATTATGGTTTACATGTTCAAGGATAGACCAGGGTCAATATCAATGTATTTCATCAAACAAGGTTAAGCTAGCAAGGTGTCAAGAAAAAATGAGTACATGAGAAGCAGAAAAATTTGGAACAAGGGATTCACTCACTCATCAGGTGGGTCACTTAGGCTAAAAGTGGGTTCATTCAAAGAACAAAGGCCTAAGATCCTTTCCATATCAACCAAATCACCAAACCAATCTTAGAGTACTAAGGAAAGTTCTGAGTCTACATAAGATGCATGAATGTAATAAAATAAGCTCACGACACACATTAGATTGCACCCACAATCAAGTATAGACTCACAGGTCATGCTTTAAGCCTCAGCTTACCTTCACATGATCAGAATAAACATTGATAGATACTCAAAATGCATGAATGCATCAATAATCACAATCTCAAAATTTTTTAGGGTACCTAATTTTTCATCAAAACTTTAAAAAGCATCTAAAGACTATGTATATGCCAACAGATAATGCTATTATGAATTTACACATTATCTACACTACCTAAACATGCCGGTTCAATAGAAAAGTAAATATCCACAAGGAAAAAGAATCACAGCAAGAAAACCTTGGGATAAAAAAAACCAATATAAAAATATTTAAACACATCCAAAAACCAACATCATAAAAAGATTGTCTAAAAATAGAACAAACTATCCAAAATGACCAAATAAGAATTGGGGTCAAAAGAAGTCAAATATCGTGGTGCATCAATCACCGATCTCTGGCTAGTCTGTGGAGTCCTGGGGCACTTTCTCCTCCGCAGCAGTACCTGAGCTACCCTCTCCATGTGGGGTGTGTTGCTCCCGATCTATTTAAATAATCGCCAACAATAGCGAATCCTACACCACCGCCTTGGGTATAGGCTCTTCCTCTGGTCTCGGCCTTTTCTGAGTTAGCTCTGGATCATGATCATGCTCAAAGGTCCTTTTCCCATGGATGTGGGGACAGTCAGCTAGCCAATCAAATGCCTTATCGCTCGCTGGTGCCACCTTTGGGACTGCAATAGGAGTTGCCAACATCTGCAATAATTCGGCCTTAAACCTGGTCAACTACTCAGTCACCACACATGTCAGCAGGCCTAGTACCCTCAAGTCTCCGCTAGACTCTCGCCTCGAAAGCATCTACTCGGGCATCCACCACTCTAACTCTCTAATCTACCAGATCGCAGGCGAATGCCTTCATCCTTTCCTCTGAGTCCCGTACGGTCTGGTCAACCCAACGTCTGACCCGTATAGATAGAACCTGAAGTCTGGACTCCACCATAGCCACCCTACATAATAATGCATGAAAAGCAACAACAGAAGTAAAAGATTTAAATCAACTTGTAATATAGCTATTTCTAGTGCTAGAGTACTGGAGGATGGCGTGGACTCAATCTCAATAGTTGGGGTAGGCTCTGTAGCAGCTGGAGTGGCGCTGGTAGCAGTTTGAGGTGCACTCTGAGTTAGAGGCTTACTGGGAATGGATCTAGAATGGGAGGGGCTGCTCGTGGTAAGGCCACCAGGTTCTCGTAAGCCTTTATCAGGCTAGAATCCATCATGCGTGTAGCCTCTATGTGCTAGTCTTGGTATGGGTCACTAGGAAGACTTGCTGCACTGTACAAATGATGAATTAAAATAGGAAATGACAATGAGGTGTTCGTCCCGATGGCTGCCTCATGGATCTATTCCGAGATGATCTGGGCCAAGTCTATCTCATTATAACACCCCACATCTTACAATACTAGTAATATGCAAATGAAACATGATATGGTTTGGTCAAATTAGTGCCCATTTTTTAAAAGTGTCTGAATCTCATGTTATAGGGCGATATGTGCGTCTAACGCTTAAGAGGGTCGAGTGTATACATGTTTTGTGTTAAATTGAGGAGATCACAGCCCTAAACAAAGTGTGAGAATTGAGGTACTTGCAGGAGTTAGGAACCTAGTAGGTGAGTCACCTACTTTCTTAGCTTAAATTTGCTAGCTAAACGGAGACGAGACCCGACGTCGAATTTGTCCAAGTCCGATTATGAATAAAGTTCGTGTTAGGGATGTAACTTTTGCCCATGTTTTAGCACCATAAATGGACTATATTTTTATCCCAAGAAGGATATTAAAAGAGCCCAAAGACATCAAAATTTCTTTCATAATTTGGGCCCAAAACTAACTAAGAGAAAGGGGGTGGGAATGGGCAGCAAAGGCCCATCAATTTGGAGCCCCTTAAGGTCCAAGTGAAAGAAGCAAGAAGCTGCATCACCGACTTAATATATTAAGGCTCAGAAATCAAAAGTAAGTCGGCCAAGAGGTCTTTTAAAGAGGGGTGAAGACAGAGCCCTAAAGTCACTTCAACTTGGACAAAAACAAATCTGCTTTTTTTGGTTATTCTTTGCCCTCTTTCAAAGTGTGAAAAATAGGCCTCACAACCTTACAAGGATTCCTAAAGAAGCTATAAACCTTGATTTTAAAGATAAGTAAATCTACTTATGTGCTTAGTATGGTTTGTTTATAAAAACCAAAGAAATAAGCTAATTATACATGTGCTGGGAATTTTGGACAACATGTATATTAATGATTGTGGTACACTTTTCATGCTAATTAAGAGGCTTTTCTCCTCTTGGTTGGCTGTATTATGAAGTAATACATATGTATTTAATAAAAGTTGGTTTGGTAGTAATGTAACAAGGCTGCTTCACCACTGTCACAGTTCGCAAAGATGACTTATTGTAGGATATCTTAATTGTACTTGTAAAAGAAACTTGTGAGCTGATAATTGGAAATTGTTGTTTCACGACCTTCACCTAATTTGGGACTATTTGTGGACTATTGTAAGACTAGTTTTATGTGTGAAAAATGTTGGATATAGTTTGGGTAAAGTTGAAACAGGTTCGGGATTGTTGACGTCGAAATGTAGCAAAGGGATGTAACGTTATGTCGCCTATTTATATGTTGCGTAGAATTATTATGTGTTGTACTATGTGGTTTGTTGTAAGACTGTTATGGCACTGAAACAGGTTGCCCATGATATGTATATGAGAATGTGTATTAGAAAATACTATTAGAGGCGAAAAGGGTGAAAGAATACGCTCGGGTTTACAATTATACACTTGCTGCCCGTATGTTGTTTTTTATGAGATTGGGCTGCCAAAATGTATCTATTGGCTGCTAATGCTAGTTTCATAACCTACTATGTTGTAGATAAATATTTGGAGGAAGGGAAGGTTATCTCGAGGTAATAGTGAGGTCGTACGACGAGGTATGTAAGGCTACTTGATTTCATATTAGTTGGCATGAAACATAGACCCCTCCTTGGCACATAAAGGCACTTACTGAATCCAATACAACTATTAACCGTGTATCCACTCTTTCACATGTTCATATACTCCCATACATAGTCACCTTTAAATCTGCATACATACTTGGATGCCAAGATACACGAGTTCGTTCTACTAAATAAAGTTCATGTGTTGTTCTACCTCC